>VXBQ01006239.1:116976-168742 GCA_013400175.1 Phainopepla nitens | reverse complement strand
GGCCGGTCCCCGCCGGGAGCGTGGAGCGGGCGTGCGCCTCCGCGGTCACGGGCACGGCGGCCGCGAGAGCCGGCGCGGGGAGGCACCGAGCGCGTCCCGAGCAGTCGCAGCCCCGAGCGCACCTCCCCGCGGCCCTTGCGGAGCTAGCGGCCGTGTAAAAAGTGTGTGGAGGAATAAATGTGAATTGCCCGGTGGAATAAGCAACCAGAGCCTTCTTAAATCAGAGCTGGAAGCGCTCTGGGCAAGTGCCTGCTCTGCTCCATTCGCAAAGGACTGACTTTTTTCTTTGCCAGTTACACAGCCCTGTGTACTCCGCAGCCCCGTTTTCAGCCAGTTACTTGTATAATAAATTCTCTCTTAGTCTCGGCAGAATTGCAGCAAAATTGCATACTGTTTTACAGGACGGTGCAGTTGCTGCTAGATTATTAGCAGTGACATTTTGCTGCTTGCTTAAAAAAAAAAAAAAAACATTTTCCCATCTTGCAAAGAACTCCAAAAAGATCCCGTTGAAATAGTTGTTTGTCCTACCATCTTCAATGCTGGACCGATACATTTTCCTGGGCCAGCAGACCCAGACAACCCATAAATATATACAGTATTGCTTTCTGGTTTTGTTTCTTTTTGTATATTTCAAATATTTACAGACTTACTTGTCTGGCTATCTTAAAGTTTGATTATTTAGGACTAAGAAAAAAATTTTGGCTGTCCTTTTTTTTCCTTTTTTTTTTTTTTTTTAATTTTTCTTCGTAGCCAGGGACAGTTTAGCAGAGGTGCCAGACCTGCAGAGGTATTTGTAGGGAGCCAGGTGTTCCCATACCATGTGAAACACACAGCACCAGGAGTTGCAAACCTGTCATCATACCTGTCATCTGCTGCTGTTTCATATATGGTTAAGGATAAATTAGAATTTAGGGAAGAAAATCCCAGGAGAACTGTACCAGGTGGCACAGGATTTGTTCCAAACCAAGTATTAAATGTCCCTCCTCTCTGTTATGTTTCCTGCTTTGGCACAATTACATGTCTGTTGGGATTGAATAATTTGAAATTATGTGTCTTGCATTATTCTGTTTTCTGGTACCTCAATACTTTGGAAATCTTGTACACCTGTCTCTTTCCGTGGTCCTGGATGCGCATCCATCCTTGTCCCTGGTCTGCTGTCCTTTGGGATGCTTGGTCTGCTTGCCAGACCCTCTGCTAGGCTCGCTCAGCTCTCTGGTTCAGCAGAAGACTGATCACCTTCTTGGTGGGTTGGTTACTGCGTTAGTTCTGGTGATTCATGGGGAGGTTTTTCAGACCTTTAGATTTAGTGCAAAGTTAAGTAACAGGAAAGTGGAACCAGGGAAGTGCAGTAGCCATAGGAAAGGAAACACATGGAGCTGTCCTCTACAGTTGTCTGCAGTATCTCTGAAAAAATAACTGGGTATTTTAGCACTGTATTTTATCTAACTTTAAATAATTGAAAATGCTATGTTGTAACACTCAAATTTAAAATAATTGTTGGAATAGATTGTGTCATTTCTTGAAATGTTATTATCTTCCCATCTTTCAGGCTGAAGGTGGCCCATTCTGAGATTAATTTAATAATCATTTGCTTAGAAAACTTCCTGCATTGTTCATGGTAAGGCTTGTATTTGATATTTCAAATTTCGTTTTCGTACTGACTCATTTAGAGTATTTCTTACACATTTTTTAGTGTTAACATTTCCTTTAGCTGTAATAGTGACTTACGAGTTGGGTCATACATTTACTGAGAATTGCAGTTTTAAAGAGAAAGTTTTCAGTTTTATGTAACTGATTTAATAAAGATTTGAATAACTGTAAATTGTATAAACTAAGGAAATTCCTTTATGTGTTCACAATTTTTAAATCAGTTTCAGAATAATGCTTTTAGAGTCTTAACAGGCTTTTTTGTGGTAATTTTATGCAAAAAAAAGTTGTTGTTTTTTTTTTTTAATGATGGAAATTACTTCATCTCTTGGGATTTTGTGATTTAGACTGCTTTATAAGAGTTACAAAATTTTCCTATCAATTTACAGGAGTTTTTCATCAGTATGTCTGAAACCATTAAATATAATGACGACGATCACAAAACTGTGTTCCTGAAAACATTGAATGAACAACGTTTGGAAGGAGAATTTTGTGATATCGCTATTGTGGTTGAAGATGTTAAGTTCAGAGCCCATAGGTGTGTGCTTGCTGCCTGCAGTACCTACTTCAAAAAGCTTTTCAAAAAACTTGAAGTTGATAGTTCATCAGTAATAGAAATAGATTTTCTTCGTTCTGATATTTTTGAGGAAGTTCTCAATTACATGTATACTGCAAAGATTTCTGTTAAAAAAGAGGATGTAAACTTGATGATGTCTTCAGGCCAGATCCTCGGTATTCGGTTTCTTGATAAACTCTGCTCTCAAAAGCGTGATGTATCCAGTCCTGAAGAAAACACACAGTCCAAGAGCAAGTACTGTCTGAAAATGAACCGTTCTATGGGGGAACCCAATGATCCCCAAGATGATGAGGTGGAAGAGATTGGAGATCATGACGACAGTCCATCAGATGTGACAGTGGAAGGCACTCCCCCAAGTCAGGAAGATGGTAAATCACCAACCACTACCCTGAGAGTGCAAGAGGCAATTCTGAAAGAGTTGGGAAGTGAAGAAGTTCGAAAAGTAAACTGTTATGGCCAGGAAGTAGAGCCTATGGAAACAACTGAATCTAAAGACTTAGGATCTCAGACCCCTCAGGCACTCACATTTAATGATGGCATAAGTGAAGTGAAAGATGAACAGACACCAGGATGGACCACAGCAGCCGGGGATATGAAGTTTGAGTACTTGCTTTACGGTCACAGGGAGCACATTGTATGCCAGGCTTGTGGCAAGACCTTTTCTGATGAAGCGCGTTTGAGAAAACATGAAAAACTACACACTGCAGACAGACCATTTGTTTGTGAAATGTGTACAAAGGGCTTCACCACACAAGCTCATTTGAAAGAACACTTGAAAATACACACGGGTTACAAGCCTTACAGTTGTGAGGTGTGTGGGAAGTCTTTCATTCGTGCACCAGATCTAAAAAAGCATGAAAGAGTCCACAGTAATGAGAGGCCATTTGCATGCCATATGTGTGATAAAGCTTTCAAGCACAAGTCCCACCTCAAAGATCACGAAAGAAGGCACCGAGGAGAGAAACCTTTTGTCTGCAGTTCCTGCACTAAAGCATTTGCTAAGGCATCTGACCTAAAAAGGCATGAGAACAATATGCATAGTGAAAGAAAGCAAGTTACAGCAGCCAATTCCATCCAGAGTGAAACAGAACAGTTGCAGGCAGCAGCCATGGCTGCTGAAGCAGAGCAGCAATTAGAAACTATAGCCTGTAGTTAAAAACTAAAGCAGGAACTTTATCAGAAATAATATAAGAAATGAAATGGAGCAAAATCTGTTGTTGATATACATTTAGACTGTGAATCTTTTCAAGAAAGCATATTTTTAGAGGATTTGAATGTTACATAGGAATACATAGCATCGCTTGGTTAGGTATTTTAAAACATTTCAGAGCTGGGTATTCTTAGAATGTGAAACAGTTTAATTGTCATTAGCCGTGTAATGCACTAATAACTGCTTTAATACAAGAATGTGATCAAGTTCTCTATAAAACAGGGATCATCACAGGCCAATACTTTGCTTCATCCAGTATGGAGTACTGAATATGATGTAAACATTGCAATCAGTGAGAATGACAAAAATGTATGTTTGAAAATGCTGAGATCTCAAAAATCACAAACATGGAAAGAAAGAATTTGGTTTTCATAACTCTGAGGTGTTAAAATTTTTTGAGAAGCATACATTGAGTCCCTAAGCTTTTTAATACTTCCTTTTTTCACCTAATGTAGGTGGGTACAACAGAGTGTAAAGGAGGATGGTAATCAAAATGAAATTGCTTCTTATTCCATTCCCTCAGATATCCTCCTATTTTTATAAAGGTGGCAAGTTTTAATGAAATACTTGCATTCTTAAAAAAACTGCATTATTCACAGGGATTCTGGCTGGCAAAGCAGAAGTGTCATGGCTTTCACCAGTCCCTTCTGTGGGCAAAAACGTCTGCCTCATTTGTTTTTATGTTCACTTTTATGCAGGACCCCAGAGGTGGGACTGCGCCGCAAAGGAAAAAAGGGTGCAGCATGGAGGAGACATGCTCCTTACTCAGACCCAGTATGAATCATAAAAGCTAATAAAGCCTGAGATGGTTATTTATTATGCAGCTTTCAGGTCACCTAATGTAGCACAGTGAAGGCAGAGGAGTATCTGCACCAGCAGGTGACGAGGTATCACTGCCAGACTCCCGAAGCTGCGGCCATGGGTGTCACATACCTGCCCACAGGGCCCAGCTGGCGTTTGTGTCATGGCTGGTCTTACAGCTCATAGGTCCTGTTAGTTTAAAAGCTTCCTCTTTTGACACACCGCCCCTCATCAAGAGGGAGACTTCAGTGAGTGAGTTCTGTCATAATTGATCCTGGCTGAGTGTTCGCTATTAGTCAGTTTCTTAATCTATTTTTTTTTTTTAAGACCAGCTGGAGTACATGCTGATAACAATAGTTAACTCAAAGAGTAAGCAAAATAAATGGTCTTTGGATTGCAGTCTGCTACTTGCAGTCATCAAGAGAAGACAACAACAGCAGCAATG
The DNA here is from genome assembly GCA_013400175.1 of Phainopepla nitens. Lineage (NCBI taxonomy): Eukaryota > Metazoa > Chordata > Aves > Passeriformes > Bombycillidae > Phainopepla > Phainopepla nitens. The sequence goes on along the minus strand of VXBQ01006239.1, from coordinate 164,062 downwards.
TAATCCAAAGGTATATCGAGCCTTTATTTTAAATTTGTAAATACTACAACTGTTGTGAAAACTTCATTTGAAGTTGGAATGGGCAAAAAACACACTCGTGGGCACATGGTTGGTAACATTGGTCACTTGCAATACCTATAGCATATCAAAGTGTTAGACCAGTTTCTGATAAGTTACTGTGTGGTAGTTCACATCTTGCTTTTCTCAATAGAAATTTAAAATAGTGGTTTTGGAACTGTTATATGGAACTTCGATTCTTGAGGGGTTTTTATTTGGTTGAGGTTTTTTTTACAGCTTCATTTTATTCATGTATTCATCAGGTTAAGCAGTTATCTTAAAATGCCAGTAATTGTTCAAACGCTGGTCTGTAAATAAAACATGACCTTAATATTTTAGAAAATGTAAACTTTGGACCTTTACCAATATATTTTTTTAAAATGTTGCTTCATTTTACATTCGGTAATATTAGTTTGTAAGCAAACTATACATTTTGTACCTGTGCAACATCAGAGGATGTGTATTCATTGCATTTTATTGGTTCTCTTGAGGAACATGATAAATGACCATTGTTAAAATGTTTTACTGTATATGATCATAGATATAAAGATAGTAGGTCCAAAATAGGATCTACTTTTTTTTTTTCTAAATATATTAGTCTTGCTATGTTTTCTTATCTGAAATTGTGTGCACTTCTTCCTGGGTAAGTTGGGGTTGATAAGACAAAACAGATTTGTTGTGATAAGAGTCTAAAAATGTAAAATGTGAAGAAAGTAAATTTTCTCATGGTCTGCTATGAAGAATGCAAGAAGCCATGAGCTTAAATTACAGGAGTAAATAATTGTGTTAGAAAAAAAACAAAAACAAACTTTTAAAGGATTTTAATAATGAATAACTAAAAGAGAATGCCTGGGGAGGTACTGAAATCTCCACAAATGGTGACATTCAAGAATGGATTAGACAAACATCTATTAGGAATGGTTTAAATGTGGTTAATTCTGCCTTGAAGCTGAAGGATAAGCTCAGTAACCTCTCAAGAAGAGCCTCATTGGGGTTTTTTTTGGAAAGTAATAAATTAAAATTGAGCTCACTGGGACAGCAGACACTGGAGTGGAAAGACCAAACTCAAGTTAAAGAAAATTTCTCCTGACTTTTGAGCACAAGTAGTCAGGCTGTTAAATTGAAGTGGTTGTAGAAAAGCAGGCTTGCATTAGAAGACTCACAGCGGAAGGTGTGAGAACACTGTGTGTTAAAGCATGGAAAATTCTGCTTTTGTTACAGCTTATAACTGTATGAGTTACAAGTGTGGAGGCATGGGGGTATCTTTAGCTATATATATGTTCTTGTTCAGGTGTTCTAAATTAATCTGTATATTCTGAAGGAATGTCAGCCTGTATATTTTGAGGGTGTGTGTGGGAAGTTCAGGTAAATTTGTCTGCATCTTACAATGCTACTGCTCCCCTCTGTCTCCTGTCTGCAAAAAGACACCACGCACAAAAGCAGGTGTGCGTCAGCTCCAGGCCAATGAGGTTTTCCAGCATGATAAACTGTAAGCTATGAGCTGTGTTGATTGAGGAATGGGCATATTTTTATTTTTGCTTAAACAAGGGTGGCGACTTCTTTTGGAGTTTGAGACAGTGGATGAGATTCTGTCCAGTTAATGGAAATTTTGCTGTTGGTTCTGTTTGGGCCAGACTAACATTCTTTAGAAGGTTTTCTGTTTGATTTTTTTTTTTTTTAAGAGAAAAAGGAACAAAAATAACACATTTTGAACTGTGATATCTGCTTAATTTCTCATTCTAATGGTATTAGCCATGGATATGCTGCTGATTATTCGGCACAACTCAGTTTGGAAACTAGAAATTCAGGAGAGAATACCTTTCAGCCCTTCTCCACTCCCCAGACCTTCTTTTACATACTATTCTTATCAATATTTTTTAAAATACTAGAAAATGAAGCAACTCACAATTGAGTGAGCACTTGCGGTTTTGTTTTTCTGCTTTCATCTTTTAGAAAGGTTTAGACCTGGTGATCAGAGTTTTAAAGGTCGTTTTGTGGAAAGAAATTCCTCGTGTTCACTTTGGTAGCAAAATTTTGAGGTCAGCTTCTGTTTGTTCCAGTAAGCTACAGAATACTAAATACTCTTGAAAATATTGCCATTTAGGTAGCCAAACTGAAGTTCTTTGAAGGTGCGGCCTCAGTTTTCTAATATAGAGATTGCTTTCATGATTCCATTAGGTAAGGATACTTAAAATTAATATAGTTGTGTGAAATACAGAATAAAATAGCAGATTATATCAGAAAGTCTACCCTAAGGTTAGAGTATACTTCTTGTGGCAGATTATCTTTTATTAAGTATTCTGTTAATACAGACATCTGTAGTGCTGTAGAGGAGACAAAGCATTTATGAAAGAGACTACATCATCTACTGCTTGCAGCAGATGACTTTCTGAATGTAAACATTTACAGGTAGGTACAGAACAGGATAATTCTACCTGAAGGTAAAGACAGATCTAAGGAATTTTCATCTTTTTCAGTTAGTCCTTAGATCACAATCTGATGTGCCCAGTCAGCCAGAAATGTGAACGTTTCATTAAAAATTCCATTACAGCAGTTGGTCTGTCATTTGTCTTCATATAGATCTAAAACAATTATAGTAACATTCTTATTCATTTCAGAACAGATGGAGGATTTCCATGAATAGATTTGTTAAATATGTGTCATAAGAGTTGAGACACCTATTCTCAGCAAGGATTTTTAAATGTAATGCAAGAAATCTGAAATAACAGCATAGCTTAAAATAGTGATTTATACAGCACTGATAGGTTATTCTACTGTTTTTCTCTCCACTCTCCTTCTATATTATTTCTATTTGCATGTCCTGCTCATTTAGATATTTATAGAACTCTGAAACTTGGTGAACTTCAGTGCTTCCAATATGAACAGCACTTCAACTCTTTAAAATATGAATAATTTTTTGAATCTGGTTAATACATGATTTTAAATTTACTGTTATTTTTACTATTTAGTAGCTAAGTATCTAATTTTTATAGGTAAACCTGAAAAACGTGTGGGCCATATAAATAAAGATGTACTACATCTAATCTGTTTGGTACAGTGGTATCAAAAGCCATGGCCAAAGCAGAACTTCTGGATACCTCTATCTCAGATTCCTTCCATGATTTTTTTTGTAAGTTTGTAGTTCAAAAGCATAAGTTTGTAAAAGTGGTACTAACAAGAAATTAGAATTCTTACTGAATCGAAATTCCAAATGTATTTTCTTTTTGACAATACTGAGCCATTTTAAAGAAGTATAAAAGACAGTAACTACATGCTACACACTTTGGAATAAATAGATTTAAAGTTATATTTTCATTCAGAAGTAAAATAAATTCATAGATATGATGCATTTTATATAAAGCATCTTTATGAAATCATTAAAACGTGAGAGCTCTTTTTTTCCACCAAAACATGAAAGTTTTTATGTTTACAAAAATGTATTTTTTGATGTAAACCCGTTCTTTTAAAAACAATAACCAAAACCACCCAAACCCTACAGTGCTTTGACTAGCAGTTTTCTGACCTCCTCTCAGTGGCCTGTCTGTACATTTAAGCAATCTGTATATGCAAGCAACATAGAGTATTTTTGTCTTTTTAGTGTAATGAATGTTGTGCTGATAGGAACAGAAAAGTTTTGAAGATGAGAATTCCACTTGAAGGAGACTTCCAACTCATACTGTGCATTTTCACTGGGGTATGGCCTGGTCCATGTCTGGAGACTGGTTGTGTGTGAGGTCCTTTAAAACCTCTACCTGTGTTTCACAGTGTCTCTACTAGATCCAAAGTCATTAGCCAAGGACTTCACTGCATTCCTTGCTGTATAAAAGAACTCCTGTGTGATGGAAAGACTCTAAATTTCGGACTGTGACTTGTTCATCTGTCTTGGTAAAGGGACTTAAAACCAGCAGAGGTGTGGCAGGTGGGAACAGAGATTACTTTGGCTCCACTGCACGGTTGTGTATGTAGTAATATTTTAAGTGAGTCATAGAATCTTTCATTTAAACCTGAGTTTATCTAGGTCTTTGTTTCTTGTTGATTGGCTTTTGTTTTGGGTTCAGCTTCTCTAATTTTGACTCCTATCTATAACAGAAAGATACCAATTTACTTTTTGTGGGACTGTTGAAAGATAACCATTAATGGATGCCAGGCATTCAGATGTTGTGAGGGTGGCAATATAATCAGCTAGAAATATTACCTAGATGGACATAGGTGTTTTGGGATATCTTTACAGGCTGTGAAAGTTCTGGGGTGGATGCATCTTTGTGATACTTTAAAGAAGCCCAACAAACAAAACCAAAACACCACAGAACTGTACAGCTATTTCTCTTGGACTCTAAAATTTATTCATATTTGTAAATCACAGCCCTGGACTACTATGTAGTTTATAAGATTAATTAAGAAAAATGAATAGACCAATGAATTAAAATACTATTGGCCGTACTTATCTATAATTGTATTCACTTTTTACTCTCTCGGGAAATGTTGCACGTTCTTGCTTCTAGCTTTCACATCTCTTTGGCTGTTGAAAATATGTGCACCCCTGTTCTTATGAAGCACTCATGGAAATGTAACTGGCTTTTCATTTAATTATTCTTTTCAGGAGAATGGCACTTGTGTCTATTTTTCTTTTTCTTTTCTACTTTCTCTATTTATTCTCTGCTTCTGTCTGTTTGAGGTATATTAATCAGAGAGATATTAAATGTTAGATTTCTAAATCTAGGATCCTGACTATTATAATCTCTGCTGTACAGATTGCAATTTGATATTTCAAATACTCACCTAATGTTTAGATATTTCTTGATGATATCCAGTCGCAATTTCCTCTAAACAGCTTCCTTACAGTTTCAGATATAATATATTGCATCTTGGCTAGTAAAGATTTTAATGTTAAGCCTAACCATAAGATTACAGTATCTGTAATCACTTTTTAAAGACCATTATGATCTTAGCCAATTTAGCAAAATACATCAAATAGTTCAAGCAGTTTCCTAATCATACTACTTTTCCCTCCCAAAAAGCTAGACTTCATTATTAATGTGTAAGTGTGGGAGGAAATAAAGAAAAAAAGACCTCAGAGATAATTAGTTCCCAAAGTTGGGGAAAAAAAAATTACAAAATATAATACTGGCATTTGATGTAAAACATATGAAATTTTGATTATGTCGTTATATTAATTTTATTATAAAATGTGTTCATTTATGTTTAGGTGATTCATTCTGAATGATTCTTTCAGAAAAGAGTTTAATATATTACCTGTAAAATGTTAGCTGTACATTCTTGTTAACAAAACATTGAAACCTTGCACGTCACCCACTAGGTGGAAAGGGCTCCTTCCTGAATAGATACTAAGCTTCTGAACCTATGTGACCAAATAATTGTTCTCAGCTCCATTAGAATAATGGGCCTACTTCAGATGTGAATCCACAGTATTATGAGTAGCATGTATGACTTAAAGTGACATCAGTCAACTTGATTTTTGTAACTATCTAAAAATGTTAGCTGTCTGTTAAAAAAGTGTTAAAGTTTTTAACAAAGTACTTTATAAGTAAGCCAAGACTTCTTCAAAAAGGTATTTGAAGATACATATCAAAGAATTTTTACATCCAGTGATGTTATATGGAAATCAGTAATTTCTCACTTAAACATTAAGAATTTGAATGATACACAAGGCAGGGACTGTATAATTACTGATAAAAATATCTACAGATGTTTTTGTATTTTTGTGCTTCCTATTTCATACATGTTGATGGAACATCTTTAAATATATTGTATTTTAATGATATAACCTCCTCTTTACCAATACGCTTCATTCTCAAGGGATTTTTTTGTATAAGTGGGCATAACTAGTGTTGTTTTCCACTTGTCTGAAGTTGAATGAAAAAAAAATAGCTCTCTTTTTTTTGGCGGTTGTACTGCATTAACTGCACACTCTTTCTGAGGTGACAGTTCTGACCTCTGTACTGTGCAATTATTTCAGTGATTTTTTTGTGTGCATTTGAACTTGTGATACAATCCCAACTCCAGAAATTAACTTTATGACAAAAAGAAGCTCAAAAAGCTTTTTGATAACATTTTTTCCTTTAGCAGAAAACATTACTTGCTGTTGGTTTTTAATTTGAGCAAGAAAACTGAAAACTCTAGAATTAAATATGACTGGTTTGAGTTGTTTATCAGATTAAATACAGATAGCAGTTAAAGAAAGATGTTCATTAACTTTATTGTTAATGAACTGTATTCTTTCACCAGAATGGTGCAGATTCTGTTACCAAGTTGCATATACCCACCTAGAATTTTATGGGTTACTTACAGACTCTGATATCACTGAATCATATTTATTGCTTTGAAAATCTTTTATCAAGCTGCTCCACCATCTCAAAACACAATCCCTTAGAAACATCCATATAATTTCTTTTGACAATGTATGTAATAGAAATACGCCCAATGGATGTTTCTTTTTTTTGAGAAATGCTTTAATACCTGTTTTTTATAAGGGATAACTCTCAACTGAACACACAGATCAAGCATTAAAGGCCAGAAAATGGATATATCATAAAAATACCAGTGTAAGTTTTCTTGCAGTTTCCAAATTATGGATCAGTCATGATTTTCTGAAGATTACAGGGTATCCTTCACCTTTTTCTTAAGAATGATGAATATTGCTTACTGCATTAATTTCTGTATTTTATGTGGGATACTTTTACTAGAAATTCTTCTAATTGAGTTCTTAGGTACCCTGTTAGTTCCCATACTGAAGGTGAGTGAGAATAATGATAAGTGAGGAATGGTTAGAATAGAGATTTTTGAAGTCACTATATTTAAAGAGAACATCATTCCTGAGCAACCAGGGGTATGTTTATGTTTATTCATTCAATTGTCATCTGAGAGAAATTAAACTAAATCCCTGAAATATAAGACAGGAGAGGGAAACAAATAGCAAGAAGCTGAAATTGCTGAGGGGAATAAAAGAAATATCCAGAAACTGGATACTAGAAATGGTAAGTGAAGATAAATCTGGAAGGCATTCCCAAGGAGAAATTATGTTAAACACTATTAAAACAAACAAACAAGCAAACAAACAATGCAACAACAACAAAAAAAATACAAACAAAAAAAAACAAAAACAAAACAAAAAAACCTCTGAACTGCCACCAAATGATTAGTTTGACTTTGACAGTGATGCCACTCTTAAGTTCTTGCTGAAGTATATACACAATAATATTTAAGGAGGTGAGTGCTTTTCTTTACCTGTATTTTAAGAATAAGGCCTTATTTTGAGACTTCAAGTATCCCAGGTTAATTGGAGAATTCTGTGTTTGTGAAATCCTTGACAATGAAAAGAATGAAATAAGCTTGTAAGAATACCTTAGGTTATGAAAATGTGATTGTAAAATATATTGCATGTTGCAAACATTTACATGCCAACATTTATGCAGATTTTTTGAAAAATGTAATTTCTGTAGTTTGCACTGATACTATTTTTCAAAGTCCTTCTTGGAAGTTAGGCTTAAAAAGGAGAGTTAGTTTTTATAAACCTTGTCCCATCTGGCTGTGTGTTTCTCACTTCTGCTGTAGAAGTTCAAGGTCCACAGGAAATCTGACTGTGGATTGTACAAACAAAAGTAAATTAAATCTGAAATGTAAAAGATGGTAGGAAATTTTAAGTAGTCTTCTGCTGTTGACCCTCATCGTCTTTATTTTATTATTATTCATTATTTTCTTTACTGTTTTGCCTTGATATCATCTTTTATATGCCAAAATATTTATGTTGCCTGTTAAAATGCTGCTGTTGGGTACGGCTGGGTTAACGGGCCTGTGAAATCAGAGTACAAATTCCTCAGCATCTGAGCTTTTGGAAGCGAAAATGCTGTGACAAAGTACAGTGTCACTGGAGCCTATTACCAGTGCTGTCAGCTTGCAGTGAAAGCAGCGCACCCCAAAATGTCAGGCAGCGGGACTTTTGTTGAGAGGTAATTAGGAGCAATTAGCCAGTCTCCCTGCCGGGCAGATCACAGTTAGCTTTCTCCTTTTTGCCCTTACCCTCTGCTGCCACTGCAGGGTAAGGAGTTCTGGCAGTGATGGTTCCCTGGGAGAGAGAGAGAGAAAGAGTGCGTGTGTGAGAGTGCGTGTCTGTGTTGTGTGTNGCTGATCCCAGCGGGGCCGGGAGCTGCCCGAGGTGCTGATCCAGCGGGGCCGGGAGCTGCCCGAGGTGCTGATCCCAGCGGGGCCGGGAGCTACTCGAGGTGCTGATCCCAGCGGGGCCGGGAGCTACTTGAGGTGCTGATCCCAGCGGGGCCGGGAGCTACTCGAGGTGCTGAGCCGTGCTGCCTGGGCGGCACCATGGTGTTTGCTCCAGGTAAGGGCAGCTGCATCCCTATCCCAAGCGGGTAGCCTCGCAGGAAGGCCTTGTCCGTGCCGGTGAGCTGTTGTGGGGAGGGGGTAATGGATGAGGCAGAGCAGACAGCAGGCAGAGGCAGGTATGTTCAAAGAAGGTAGTTGAGCTTAGGATTTCTTTAGCTGTGGATCCAAAGGTTATGAAGGTCACCTCTGTGATTCTCAGCAGGGACAGGAGCCTCGAGTACAAGTGTGCAGGGCGCTGTGCTTGTCAGACTTCACTAAAGGGTCTCAAAGGGGGATGTGGCCTTGCAGTGACTGGAGAATGAGTCCCCCTCTGCACCCACACCCGTGGCTGCCAATATGGGCATCCCTGAAAATCATGGAGATAATTTACAAATTTCATTTCCTCTTTCCTCCCCCTCAAAACAAAATAAGTATTTGAATGAAAGAGAACAGAAAGTTTGTTCAGTCCAGGTTTTGCTGGAACAAAACTGAAGATTTCAGCAGTTCATGTCTAATGTGAGGTCTCAGTGTATAAGGGTGCAGAATCTCTAGTGCATAGTATACTTCTGTGTTAACCCATAAAAGAAGCAAAACAACAGCACATTTTTATTGGATTTGGTACATTCTACTTGGAAATAGGCAGTTGGTTGTTCAGAAAGGGATGAGAGGGACGAGAGGCCTAGTAGCACCAGGGTGTTATTTACACCCTGTCATGTGTAATATCTTCTGTAGGGATATGACTTGAAAATAACTTCATTAAAGATGTATAACTTTCAGTTAGTGAAAAAAGTGGGTCAATAGAAAAGGGAAAGTAAACGCTGCAACTTGACAATGAATAGCTATTAATACCTTTGTTTTGCAAAACTAAAAGAAGTTTTATCTTCCTTGAAATTCTCCATCTAATCTCTGAAAGGGTAGGAATCTTAAAAACTTTACACTTTCATATTAAAAAAAGCCTTGAGACTGACTTTGCTAACCCAATTGAGTCTATTTTTTTTTAAAAAAAAATTGTCTATTTAACTGCCTGATTGCTTTCTAATTTCATGTGTTCATGTTTACATCGTGTTCTGCAATTAGGACTAAATTATTTATCTTAATAGAACGATCCACTGCTTTTTGTAATACACCTTTCAGCATTAGTGGCTCTTTCCTGAACTCCTTTTGTCTGTCAGACTGTCACAATTAGCTGTGCAAGTTTTTGCAATGCTCTGTGGGACTGGAATACTGCAGGAAGAGATTACCACTAAAATAATGAAAATACACATGTTTTTTCTCCAAAGGCTGACAATGAACAAACCCCAAAGCTCATTAATAACTGCATGAATTGTTCTTTTCACAACTCTAATCCATAGATGGAAAAAAATTTCTCTGTCTAAAACTGTTTTATGTAGTCATTCTTCAGTTTTCTTTTACTCAAAGAAAAGCTCATGGTCTACTTGCAAATGTTATTTTATGCCAGAAAATACATAGGGCAACTAAATGGGAATTTGTAAAATAGATGATAAAACAATCTATTGTGTTCAGCAAGCCTGAGTAGATTCCAATTTTTTATTGCTTTTTTTCCCTGCAAATCAGCTCTGCCCTGGCATTATCTCTTCTTCAGATATTAAAAAAAAAATAAAAATTAAGAAGTTTATGCATCTTTCGCGTCTTCCTAGTACTTAAGGCCATATGACATAAAAATACTGCAAGTTTACTAAGAAACTGGGTTTCATTTCTTCAATCAACTTTCTGATTTTATCTCACTGTGATGAATGACCTCATTTTCTGTTCCATTTATTTGTTGGGGTGTGAGGTGAGAGGAAGTAAAAGATTTGTCTAACTGTAAATGGTTAGGGTCAGAACGATAAACTTCCGGGATGGGGTAGGAAAAAGAAAACAAAACAATCGAGAGGAAATTCTCTTCCAGAAACAAAAATTATGGAAATTGTTTACCTGACAACAAAGATTTTACAGATGAATAGGATGATGGTTTTTTTTCTTAAGGTCTTGGATATGTTAGTTCAGAACTCTGAATTAATGGGCGATATTTATAAACTGTTATGTAGAAGCAGTTTATCAAGTTCAAATAACTTTTAAAAAGGTGAAGCCTGCTGAATATTTACTGAATACATACTTTCCTCTTAAGCTTTAACTCCCTAAAACTTGTATCTCCTATATTGAAAAAATAACACAACAAAGCAGTACAAAACAACCTCAAAAGAAGCCTGGATATTACTGAGATAGATAGATAGATAGATAGATAGATAGATAGATAGATAGATAGATAGATAGATAGATAGATAGATAGATAGATAGATAGATAGATAGAAAGATAGATAGATTAGATAGATAGATAGATAGATAGATAGATAGATAGATAGATAGATAGATAGATAGATAGATGATAGATAAAAATTATTATAAAATGCCCAGTATTCCATGCCAAATTTGAACCTCCTGGCTCATTTTAGACAGTGTATTGCTATTTGTAGGTATGCAAAAAGGTATTTTTCATTTTCTTCATTATTCATATTCTTCCTTCCCACTTAAAATTTACATTAAGACTGTTCCAGAAAAGGAACTAAGAGTACATTTTTTCCTTTCTTGGTTTAATTTGAGTGGGGCTTCATTGCACTGTCTTGTGCTGATTGATTTATGATATGCTGATGCATTGGAAATGCAGTCCAAACTCTATGAGACATCTGGGTATTAATTTTTCCTGGATAATTCACACATGTTGTGCTGCCCTTAGAGTGGAGGGATGATACATGAAATTCACACAAACTACACATTACAAGGTTTAGCTTCTTTACTTTTCCTGAACTGAAATGCTTTAGGCAGTTTGAGAATTAGATAAAAATGTGTTATTTTAAATTGCATGTAAGGATGGGGGTACATGTGTGACTGCAGTAGAGAAGTGTGAAATTTCAAGGGTTAGATCAAAAAGCAGAGAGGAGTCATAAATTTGAACTGGCATATCTTCTTAGGAAGTTTTTATTAAATTTTCTTTAGAAGATAATGTATTCCAGAATTAAAAAAAAAAATCAATGCCAGATTAGCCTATAAAATACTGGTAACTACAAATAATTTCACAGATTAAATATATACCATTGTGAGGTAATAAAAGAAGTATTAAAATATTTATTTTTTATAACGCATTAGTAAAAATTAGATTATGCAGCAAGCTTTCTGCTGATAGCAGACCATTAGATTATAGAGATGTGATCACTTCCAATATCAGCATTTACCAGATTTAACAGTAACTTTAAATGTTACTAATCAAACTACTTTTTTTCAGACTTTCACTTACTTTTCCAAAACTTACCTTGGGCATTTTCTTTGCCTATTTTTAATCCCAAAATTTTTTCCTAGTGCAAAGATGAAAAAAAAAAAACTATTTACTTACGATTTGTCTGAACAAACACAATACAAAGGTGTTTTTCATGCTTCAAGAATTTTTTTTTTGATGCTATTTTACACAAATCACTCAAACACTTAGGTCTTAGGTCTTTACCTTTACATGTATGTACTGATAAAGCACAGCCATGGCCTGCATTTCTAAATTAGCTTGAGAATAAAGTTAGAAACCTATTAAGGATGTCTGAGCTACTTAAGGGGTTTTCTAAGCAAATCTCCCTAGACTATAATTTCAGTGATCATTTTAGTATATTTTGAGAATTCTACACTACTCTTACACTGTAAAACCATAAATAAAATAACCAAACAATAGAGTCTCATCATTGCAAGCCATAATTGTTTCATCCACTACAAAGCTGTAGTGGTTTTTTGGGTTTTTGTTTGCTTGTTCTTTGGCATAGTTTGTTTTAGAAAGGAATCCATTTTGAACTGAATGCTTCAAGAAAGATCAGAATATTTACATTGATAGGTTATTTCAGGTCAAACACTCCCTTTCTTAAGTTTATGTCTGCTTTGAATTGTGTGATTTCATCTTTCAGGTGAATCTTGTTATTTGTCAGTGTAATTTGAAGAATTTCTTTTACCCGACAGTTTCTCTATAACTAGAAACTCAGATGCTTTACTGAATACCCTATAGTTCTAAAAGAAAGAGGAAGATACAGAATTAATTTTTGTATCAATATTTTTGTGTTAAAAATATGCGTGAACACAAAGTTTAAAGATAGACATTAGAGATGTCAGGATATTCACAGCTCAGCACCTTTTTCATGCAACAGCAACACCAGTAGGTTTTCAAAGAGCTTTTCATCAGTGCAGCTGTTCTTAGCATTTTTAAGCTGGGAGCAACATAGAGACTTGTATAATGACTCTGAAGATCAGAAACACATCCTGTACCAAACATTTTAGGAATCTCATTACACTGCAATTGAAGACATAGCAGCTGCAGACTGAAACAGATGTGCTTACTGGTCTGAATAGTCCTGATCTTCCCAAGTGGAAAAGCTGGGACGGCAACAACCTGTTGTGTTGCAGAATGTGAAGACTTGAAATTTCTTGACATAATTTTTCTTTTTTTGATTATAGTGTTACAGGTACTATTGCAGATTCCTGACCACAATGCCCAGATCAAGACAGTGTGGAAGGGCCTGTTCATGAATGCAAAAATTGTTATCAGTAAGTCCTTTGAAGGTACCCTGTTATGGGATATCTCCAGTGTTTTTGCCGACTGTGGTGCTCTGGCACTCGGTTATAAAGTGTCTATCATCCGTGAAAAGAAGTCAGGACATAGTTCTTGGCCTTATTAACCACTATGCTACATTCTGCTAATGCTCTGAGTTCTGCAGTCCCCCCCCAAAAATCCCTAATAAAAAATGTAAAACTATATACATGTAGGATTCTTATTTGATAGCTTAATGTTGATAAAGCCCATGTGCAGGACATAATTTGAAAGTGAAAAACAAATCTATTTGCCAGTCTGATGCAGTCTGATACAATGGAGGTTTTGTCCAGTATTCGTTATGGTTGGTAGTGAGTATGGAGGCCAGCTGCTGCCCAAAAGTCTCTGAATGCATTTCCAGCTCTCAACAGTAGTTCAAAGTGTTTGCCACCTGGCAGGAAGAAATCATATAGGAGGAAATTCCTTATTCTCTTTTGCTGAGGAAAAATGTTTCTTGTGCTGACCTTTTCCCAGTGACACATTGATCTTTCCCCTGCTGTGAACCTCCACTAGCAGACCTCATTAGGGAGGTGCAAGAAATTTAGTTCATAGATACGCAGAAATGTGATGAAATTAGCAAGCTAAGAAAATAATCAACAGTCCTAGGTGCAATCTTTCTTTAAAGTATGAATAAACATAGCGTTTAAAAATGGCACAGAATTTATTTTTAAAAATATTTTTAACAGAACTGAAGGCTTGAATAAGTGAGGCTGACACCTTTGACTTCTCTGTCACTGGATTGAATATTATTCATGTAAGGTGTGAGAAGAATTCTGTTATCACAGTGGCTGTGTATGACCTGTATTGAAGGGGTTGTTCATAGTTGGGGGATAGTGGTAATGAGTGATACAATCCTTATTAACATCCTTACTGGAACTGATTATTGAGCAGGAAAGTCAAATCGTGAATGTAGAAAAGGAAAGAGTTACACTGACCTCTGGAGTTTGTTCCTGCAAGTCATTAGTCTTGCAGGTGAATTGTTCTCTTGTCCTTGTTATAGACATAAATAGTATCATTTCAATCTTATAAGTTTTGTTGTGCTAATGGAAATAAATGCCCTTACTGTAAAATACAATGAAAGGTAGATACCTCCAATCTTGTCTATTAAAGATTTTGTTAAGGACATAATATGTTGTATTATGTTACAAATACTAGGGTAAGCAAAAATTATTTGCAAGCAATGGATTTAAATTTATTTATAGGCTTTGTGAAATTTTTTGACTACTAGCTGGCCATCTGCATCATGTTTTTTACATAATAACTTGAAAAAGTCTACAGAACTTTAGTGGATGTCAGTTGGAACAGAGTCTACTAATGTTATCAGAAATGAAAAGCTGGCCTGAATAGCCCTAAAATGCTTTAGGTTCCTTTAGAGTGCCTTACCAGGGAAGTCAGGGCAGGTGAGTTCTGTGTTTCTGCTGTCTGCCCTTGCAAATCCTGTAGTTGTGTTTGCAGAAGATGCTGTCTTCCTTCTTCACGAGGGTTTGAATTTTTTTATCTGAAGAAGTAAATTGAGCCGTATTCTACTCAGGTATTTCTCTAATGGGGAGGCAGACATAACCTCCTGTGGATTACTTGTGTTTGCTTCACTTTGTAATATATATATTTGATAAAATAACCCTGTGTTTTCTGTCTTTGGGCAGTGAATCCACGCATGGTTTATCAGTATAGATGGGTTGCATATCCATTCATTTCTGTTAAATTCTTGCAAATTGACATTAAATTTTGTCTTGAGGTAAGTTTACTTAATAGAGCAGAAAATATTTCTCTGGGAAGACAGAGAATCAGTTCAAGAGTGGAAAATAGCATGTGATGGCATCTTGCTGTAGAGAGATTCTGTCAAGATTACAGGTATGAAATAAAAAATACCAAAAAAGGGGTTTGCTCTCTCAAGGTGCCTTTTAGGTGTATATAACCTTTGATTTACTTTCTATCATGACTTTGTGTATATATGTCTATGTTTATATGCCTAAGGGAATGGCCTGAAGCTATGTCAGGGGAGGTTTGGGTTGGATATTAGAAAAAAGTTTTTCACCAAGGGGATGGTCATGGCACTGGAACAGGCTCCCCAGGGAAGTGGTCACGGTAACGAGCCTGACAGAGTTCAGTAGTTGGAACAGAACAATCTCAGGCACATGGTGGGACACTTGGGGTTTGTCCTGAGCAGGGCAGGAGTTGGACCTGACAATCCTGATGGGTCCCCTCCAACTCAGCATATTCTGTAATTCTGAGGGTCTATAAACATATATATATATAATCTCAGCCTCAGTTGCTAATAGCTGTATTTACAGCTTTGATACTCCTCTCACATTATAAAATAACCAGGGAAACTTTTCTGTGCTGCTGTGCATGTGCAAATCTAGGGCTTCTTTGGGGGGATTTTTTTTTTTTTTTGGTGGAGTTTGGAGTTTATTCTAGAGCTAGAGAAGGGCTCTGCTTCACGTGACATTTGGCCAGACAATTTTTGACTCTGAATAATCTGGTATAAATTAAAATATATCTAAAATGTAGCAGGATGTTTTCACTGGCTAAAGCAAGAAATTTGCTGGCTTTTTTACAGGTTATGTAACCTTTCCCCTATTTTCTACACTTAAAAATGAAAAGCAGGTTCAGATATTGCAAATTTAATTAACCTGTACATAGTTCTTTAAGACCAAAACTGACAAAAAGTTGTAGAAATGCAAACATGGCAGCTATCAAAATAAACCTCCATTGAAAACTTACCCTTTGCTTATGCTATACGATGGTGGATACTGAAAGTCTTCTAATACAAAAGCTGTGTTTCAATGGGGATCAAAATGAGCTTTTTGATACAAATTCAGAAGACCTACATAAATGTTATCTAGATTTCTGTGCTTAATGTTTTCTTGTTAGATAGGAATCTCTGAGCACCAGAACTGTAGAAAATAGAGGGCAGAGGGGATCAGATGATGAATGGTGTCCCTCAGGGCCCCATCTTGGGACTGGTGCTCTTTGATGGTGCTCTTCATCAATGATACGGACGGTGGGATCAAGTGCACCTTCTGCAAGTTTGCAGATGACATAAAGCTGAGCTGGGCAGTTGACCTAGCAGAATTATGGGATGCTGTCCAGAGGGACCATGGCAAACTTGAGGAACTCATGAAGTAAAACAAGTCCAGGTGCAAAGTACTGCACATGGGCTGAGACAATTCCATAGATGAGCCCACACTGGGAGAAGAGCTCATTGAAAGCAGCCATGATGAGAAGGACTTGGGGCTACTGGTGGATGAAAAACTGGATGTGAGCCAGCAGTGTGCACTTACAGCCCAGAAACCCAACCATATCATGGGCTACATCAAAAGCAGTGTGGTCAGCAGGTCAAGGGAGGTGGTTCCCCCACTCCACTCTGGTGAGATCCCAACTGTAGTGCTGTATCCAGCTCTGGCATCCTCAACACAAGAACAGCATATACCTGTTAGAATGGGTTCAGGGAAGAGGAAGAAAAAAATGATCAGAAGGCTGGAGCACTTCTCCAGTGAAGGCAGTTTGAGAGAGTTGGGATTGTTCATCCTGGAGAAGGGAAGACACTGGGGGGACCTTCAGGGAGCCTTTCAGTGCATGAAAAGGGCTTGTAAATAACAGGGTGAGTGACTTTTTACATGGGCAGATCGTGATAAAACAAGGGGGAGTGATTTAAAGCTAAAAGAGGGAAGATTTAGATTAGATATTAGGAAGAAATTCTTCAGTGTGAGGATAGTGAGGTATGGAAACAGGTTGCCCAGAGAAGTTCTGGATGCCCCATGGCAGGGGGTTTAGACTTAGATGTTCTTTAAGCTCTCTTCCAACCCAAACCAATCTATGATTCTGAGGATCACCTGTATCTGTGCCACTGGACCTCTCCTGCCTTGGAAGAATCACAGCTTTTGATGTAGAGAGGTGTCTTATTTTAGTATTTGAAATGTGTTCTCTGAAAGAAATAGGAAAATTGTGCAGATGACGAGAATATAAATTTTTCATTAACTTTGAAGCAGCTGGTCCCAGATTCTCTTTAGGGAATATCTTATTTTTAATACACTGAACTGCAGCCTAAGACTCAAAAACCCTGTTAAATGAATTTTAGTTTACAGTATTGAATCCAGAAATATTCCTTTTGGGACCAAAATCTGAGTATCACAGTTATGGGTTTGTGTGTGGCAGAATGGTCAATGACTAATATTTTGAACTACATTCAGTCTTCAAAGCTGAAAGACACAGTCCTTAAGGAGGGAATTTATTGCTATATGCGAAAATATCTAGAAAATATATTGATTGAAGTGTATAATCTGGTTTTAGCTATTATTATTGAACTATGGCAAGAAATCTTACTAAAATGTTGAAAAAATACTTGAGAGTAGATAGGTCCCAGCAACTTCTTAATCTAAAAAAAAAATCATTTTCACTGGAAAGTATGAAATAACCTGCGTTTAAAAGCAAGTCTTTAAAAAGGTAGCTTTATATAGCAAAAACCCCAAAGAGAATTCCAGATACTCTTATCTCTTAAGAAAGAGTAAAAAAATCAGTGGGAAAAGAATTACAAAACCTTAGGTGAGATATAGCTAATGTCTGGATAAAAAAGTACAATGAAGCATTGCTCTTCAGATATTAGTATGTCCTTCGAGACAGCTTATCTACATTTCTACTCTTTTCTTTTGCCCTTATATTCCTCCTCCATTTGTATTCAGAGCAAAGTTATTCCAGCTTCATTCTTAAAATTTATTTCGAAGAGTTAAGTAGTCTGTTCTGGGCCCCTTCATGATAAAGTTCCTCTTCCATGCTGGTTGAACAGCAAGATTTGGGAATTAGGTTAGGGCAGAAAATAAAACTGAACTAAGCCTTAACTTTTCTAGTGAGAGTCAGTGTTGCAATCCCCTGCACACAGCAGGTCAGGGAATTGGAAAAACACAGGATCCTCCATTAAAGTACTTTTGGCATTTCTGGTATGTTCAGTGTCTTCTCTTCTTCCTCAAGGAACCAGGGTAAGTGAGTATTGCTTCCTGATGCCTGACAGCTATTAGTCAGGACCTCGCTGGGCTCCATTTTAGAGCATGAGAAATGGTAGTGGACATAATTAACTCTAGTGTAGTTAAGAATGCATTTATTATTCATTTTTTTAAGATTAAATTTGCAACTTCATTGTAGGACCTTTTCATGAGGTCTCTGAGCTGGCATCATTACTGACTTTGAGACAAATTGGGTCTCTAATTCTGTAAAACATTTTAATGACTCTCATGTGCAAAGTTGGTTTGTGCACATGTGTTGGAAGGTCTTCAGCCCTGGCTGACTGCCATGTTCATTCATTCTGGATGTAATTAACATGACTCATCAACATTTCCTGATTATGGATCTCTTCTTCAAATTAAGCTTCTTGTGCTGAAATCCCTGCACTAACCTCTAAAGCAAGTCAAAGAAGGAGATTTTTTAACCACTTCAATCCACAGGTTGCAAAATATTCACCAGAGGAGGCTCACCCAGAGCTTCCATGCTGTGGCCAGCGAGATGGAGAGATACATCACTGCCTAATGCCAGAGGGAAGCTGAAGAAATGAACTTGGCTTCTTGTAGAGGAATATCAATATTGATGAGAATGTTACTGTTAATTATTACAACATGTACACATACATGATGTCATGAAAAACCTGTCAGGTTTTTCAATATCTATAGTTTATAAACACAATTTAGGTAATAACATGCAGATTTTTCTATATACACAGCTCCCATGCATCTACACCGGACTTTCTGATGAAGTCTAATCAACACAGTCTTATCTACTTTTATTTTCATTCCATTTAAGTTTTTCATGAGTACTGTCAACTGGATTATAAAATTATAGTAATAATTTTCAATGGAATTGAAATAGATTTTCCAGAGATCAATATCTTTCTTGAATTAATAATAATAATAGCAATTTTAATTTAAAAACTAATTCTAATGTTGCAGTGCTGCAGGAAAGAATAATCATAAATTATTGCAATCCAAAGCAATATATTGCTAAAACTAATGGTAAATTTTTAGTGAAAGACTATACCTGCATAATTTTATGTAAATTTGTAGAAAAAGATATTTACTTCTTGGCTCTTTCAGCTTCAGAACTGTTGCATAAATTTAAGTTGTAGCTAAGAGGGGAATGCATTATGGATAATTCTGGGTTTTAAATTGATCAGAAGTTTGTTTAGGGGAATGTGATTTTTATTCTTAGTTTTAGATATGGTTAAGTTCAACGTGGTTTATACAACCTACAGGAAGAATAAATATTACAAGCTTTGAGGAAAGGTGAATTAAAAGGTCTTAGACTCTCCCACTGTTTATTGACAACATTAGTGGATCTGGGATAGACTTGCATCTTTGCAAGGTCATGCCTGTCATAGTTTACTTTCATGATAGTATTCCAAATAATCCTATGAAAATGTACAGTAGAGAATTTAGCTGTTGATTCAAACAAATTACCCATTATTGAGTGTTGCTTATTAGGAGTTTTTCTAAGGCATAATAAATTTAACTTCTAGCAAGCTGAAAAGAAATAGCCTCAGGGGATATCAACAGAAAGTGCCGGAGACTACTTTGATTGTAGGCTGGAAAGGAAGTGACTCAGGATACTTTGAAGAAAGTGAAGTGTATAAATGAAAAAAGGCTCATGTGAAACCGGAGTGAAGTTCTTAAACATTTGATCTGCTAAATGCTTTTCCTCTGTAGTTATTTTTTCCCCATGTATACCTTTCTAGAATATTCCATAGTCTAGAAACATCTCGGAGGATGTAAAGTCTTACACACAAGAAATTCTTGGATTTAAACTAATATTAGTTCTATTAATTGAAATGAATACTTGGAATTTACTTCAAATATTTTTATTTTTTCCAAACTTCTACCACATTTCCCTTCAAGCAGCCAGTTTCAAGGCACTGCTACATGCCACTAGTTTTAGGTAGAAGTGGATTTTTTGACTGAGTCCTGCAACCAGTGCAAGATTTTGATGTTTTTTGGATCTCTCAAACTGTACTTTGGATAGCAGAACAAGACCAGAGTTTAAAAGTTACTTTTCATCTGCTGAGTTAGTTGACATAAAATTTATGGAGAGTGGTACAAGGTAATAAAAAATGCTAAAGTGACTTCATCATGTGTTGATGATAAAATCACCTTGTATTTAATCACTTAACCTAGATATTTCAGTTCTCGATTTACAGAATTGGGGTGCTGGGTATGAGGGGTGAGCATCTAAAGATAGAGAACAAGTAAAGATTTTCTAACATCAGGAGGAAAATGTAGTCTTTAGACAAGGATAACTAATAAGCAGCATGTGTTTCTGACGTTGTCCAAGTTTTTCCAAGAAATTACTTCAAATGACCTGTTTGTCATGGAATTTTAACTTAACTAGTTATACCCCAAATCTTAAAAAATAGTAGATAAAAATTAATTGCATTTTATCATCCCAATAACTCTCATTTTGATTAGCTGAACACCAAATACCTAGCAAGCAGGAGCTATGTCTTTTTTCACTTGATTGAAAATGTGCAATTCTTGAAGTGCCTAATTAATTCTATAGGCACTCAAATTTCTGCCTAGATGTCCACAGCAGTCTGTATTTCAGCAAGGTAGACACAGATATGTTCCAGCTAAGCCCCTTTGGCTGAGCTGTGAGTCATCTCTGCTTTTCTTAGTCAATCCCTTTCTTCTTGCTCAGGGTAGGTCCAGTGTATCAATAAATAAATTGAGCTTCTCAGAAAACAACTAGCTAACTGCTTTCCTTGGAATGAATAATTGGAAGAAGAGGATGTACTGGGGATGCTTTTTGGGAGATTGCTGTTTACTCATTCAGGAAGTGGAAAAGCTGTGATTTATCACAGCCTAACCAGCTAAAATCACAGGAATGTAGTAGGTTTGTGGTTGGAAGGGACCTCCGGAGATCATGTTGTCCAGCTCCTACTCAAGCAGGGTCGTCCAGAATCACTTGCCTGGTATCATGTCCTGTTGGGCCAGCTCTAATAGATACCATACACCCAGGAGAGCTGGATGTTCGTGTTTGACTGCTTGAAATCTCTGGCAGTCCAGCTCCTACAAATAATGGTCCCAACACAGGCTCAGACCTGGGTGAAACACAGTGTCAGTATCACCCTCCAAAATACCTATCACTTTCACATGGTTTCTAATTTAGATGGTCCATGCAAGTTGCCAATGGTCTCATTGGTCACAGCACCCCAGGCCAACAGCTTTGATTCTCTCTGTGTCTGAAGCCAATTGTCTCTTGTTATCTGGGTTGCTGTCATCCTAGCCATTTTACACAAATATGAATTAAGTTTATTCAAGCTGCTTAATTTCCTTTCTGTGCATACCTAAACCCTCAGAGGCTAGGCAGAGGTAGTCCAGAGGTTTTGGGTTCTCTGTTCTTGGTTATCTCAGCAAATAAAAGATTCATCTAATGAGTTAGAGCTTAGCAGATGTAATCTACGTCTCACTTACCTGTGTGGTGCTTTCAGACAGGTTTTGCTCCTAAATAAATAATTGAAAAGCCCAGGGAGAAATGCACTGTAAAACTATTTTTTTTCTACTGAGTGTTGCTATGGATGACCTTTCTAAAGTAAAAATATTTAAACATCAGATTTTGTAGATTAATTAGCAAGGACCCAACAAATAATGAAGCATGCCTAAGGAAAGCAAACTGAGTAATTTTCAACAGCAATGTGCTTAATGACAGTATGTTTTCAATGATAAATTCTGGGGGTTTGTGGCTTTGAGGATTGGCAAATTTTTCCCATTTCATATGGCGTCATTGTCTATTCCAGCATACTCATTTGTATTTAGAATTTCATGTTTATCCTTTTTTTTGTTAATACACTACCTTATGAACATCAGATGTGTTGACTGATCTTTTTCAGCCAAGCAAGAATACATTCGTGATGTGATAAACTGTGAGTTCATATTTGAGTTGTTGAGAATTATCTGTTCTGTATCTGCTAAGTAACATTTAATTCCATCCAAAACCACACTGTTTCAAGTGCTGAGGAGTGGAAAACACTGAATCAGAGAAGCTGACTGTGCCAAGAGTTCAAGTGATTTTTTCAGTCAGCTTTCCCAGTTTAAAACATGTTTTCTACGTTTTCACAGGTTTAACCTCTCACTTGTCTTTACAGTGGTGAGAACCTCAGAGCCAGACGCAGTACACCAGAGTCTCACAGGACCTGAGCACAAAGATAGAATCACCTCTCTTGCCTCCTGGCCATGCTCTTTTTGTAAAGACCAGCATACATTTCTGGGCTACAAGCTGTCTCATTTCCAGCTTTTTGTCTAGCAGTATTCCCAAATACTTGTCCACAAATCTGCTGGTAATAAATTCACCACCCAGTCTGCATTGACGCCTGGCATTATTTTGACCCAAGTGCAGGACCTTGTCTCTTCCCTCAAGCATACAGCATATTTCCTAAGGAAACAAGTATTTCTTCTTTTCTTTCTATCTTAAGTTTCCTTGAAAAAAAATCTGAAAGTACATTGGGAATTTATCACAATTTCAGATATGCACCTCTCATAAAAGCACTTGACCTTTAATTCACTCTGTTTGATTTCTCTCAGGACACAATTCTTAATATATGTCATTAACAGTAAACTACAAGTTCTATTTAATGAAATACTGAAACATAACAGTCAGTTAAGAAAGAACTGAGATGAGTATCTTTAAAAGCTTTAAAATAAAATATAGTGATTTCAATAGCACCTAGTCTGAGCATTTCAATTAGCAACTGATTTCCTATATGCCAATAACTGTATGTCCGAATTATTTTTTATCAATCAGCATCAGCTTTGACCATTATGGAGCATTCTTTATTGTCCAAATTGCCATTTATGTTAGGAGTCAAAATACTTTTAAAGAGAAACCTCTTAACATAAACTACTCTTCTTCATTATGTCAGTGGTCACACTACATTACTTCATTTTTCTCCAGATTTTAACACTTTATCCAAACAAGGAAGTTTCACATAAAAATATGTATTTGTCAGGTTGCCATAGAAAATGTTCTCTCTTTTACCTACAGCAATCTGAATGTTAGTTAATATTTTGCAGATATTTTTAAAAATCTATCTAAGGGGTAATAAGCTGCACTAAACGAAACTTTGTACCTTGAAGTCAATTGGAATTTGGTGGATGAGGGCTTTCAATCTGAAGTAAAAAGAAATGTTAATGAAGCAGTGTTTTTTTCTATATGGTGGTGAGGGAGTACATGTCAGGCTTGCAAAATAAAGTCCAATTCCCTATCCAGAAACGCTGCTCAAGTCAAAATGGATGTGATTCACAGCTGGATGAGAAAACCTTCCTTTCCTGTCTTACTGCAAAACGTATCTGTGCTTGTTTCAGCTGGGAAGTCACAGCTGTCCCCAGAGCTTGGGAGTGCGTAATTGAGCTGTATGACTCAAAGTCTCCCCCTTTATTGAGTCCTGTGGTGCTGAGCATGCAGGGGCACTTTCTACCCTAATTCATCTCCTTCAGTATTGGCAGGTTTCCTACGTAATAAACTGTTCCCAGTCACTCTGTGGTTTTGTTCCCCCCCTCCTCTTTTTCTGTCCTTCACATTTTCATGGACTAGCCCCAAGTTTTAAGTTCTCTTTTTTGTTTGGCTCTGGCAGGTGAGAAGCCCGGGACAGAGCAAGATGAAGTTAAGCTGCAGATTGCCAGCAAGCAGATTGTGCAGACTGCTATCCTCCGAGCAGTGCAACAGGTTTCCCAGGAGAACCAGCAAAAGGAGAAGCGAACAAACACCGCTACAAGCCTCCAACTAGAAAGAGGAAAACTAACCAAGAAGCATGAAAAGAAGTAAAGGAGCAGATTGGGGTTTTTCAACTCCAGTCTGCAAGTGTTTTCAGCCTTCTCTTTAGTATCAGCTGTATTGCTAGTGCAATGCTACTGCTGTAAAGCAAACCAAAGTATTATCACACCTAGACATAGGGTAAAACTGCAATAGTCCTCATCTGAGAAATATTAAGTGCATTAGATGAATGACTCCATATTTATGCAGTGCCTCTTAACAGAAACAATAACCATAGCTGTAAAAGTAGTTTCAAGCACAAGCTCTTATGATATGAGCTATTCCCAAAAGCTTGTTGCCAGTGCACTTTCATGCTAAGTTCTGCGTGCAGCGTTTACGTCAGTTCAGCTGGACGGACTCTTCTCTGCGTTACTGGGTTCACTGAAGCTGAAGAAATAGCTTATTGCCAGGTATAGCTGAATGCTTTCAGACTCCCTTGAAACACGGGTTTGTTCTTTGCTTTGATTAGACATGAACTGTGTGAAATGGCAGTGTAAAGTGGGTTTGGTAAATTCTGTGAACCAGTTTATTTTTTCATCTTGGAGAAAAAAAAAGAAAAAAAGCAATCCAGTAAGACTGCAGTGACTGTGATCTATGACTATGATCATGTAGCTATGATCAATGTCTTTTTTTAAAAGAAGTACTGAAGTTTTAGTCTACTTATTGAAATACTTCTATACTTCTGCATAAAAATCACTTGTGCCTCAACTATTCCTTTTAGTTTTTTTTTTGATATTGAAAGAAAAGGAACTGGTGTGATGATAAGGAGTTTTCCTAATTGCCAGCATTTTCTCCAGTTCTGCAGCTTTGCTGGGTCTTGATTTATGGAAAGTGAAGACTGAAGTGTCTTAAAAAAAGGGGGTTGAACATATTAATATCTTTAAGGATGAAAATATACAGTATCTGAATTCTGTCTTGGTAGGTATTTCTCACCTGCTGGGTAAAGTGACTTTAGATATTTGCAGTTATTACATAGATTCAACTCAAATAGCACTGCGTGAAGCTGGTATTACAGAGCTTATCCTTTCAACTGCTCTATATATCTGAAGAAATCCATGATATTTCTGAAAATACAAATTAAATAAATGTACCCTTCATTTTTATGCTCCCTTCATATAATGATGATTGCACTATTATACATCTGAAATGAATAACAGTATATTTAATTCTAGAAATGGCTTGTAGCTCTGCTTCAAATGAATTCCTGTAGTAATACACCTGGAAATACAAAGAAGAAGATGCCCTGCAAAACTTTCTTAATGGCTTTTCTACTGAGCTAGATGATCCTCAAAGAGGCTGTGTGTTAAATAATTGGGTATTACTTACTGTGTCCTGTTGCTTCTGTTAAACAGTTTTGTGATTCCTTCTCCTGGACAGAGGCTTAGTCATGAATAACCACATACTGTAATATTAAGTCTTTGTAATCTGCTTGGTTTCTCTTTTTTTTTTTTTTTTTTTTTGTTTTTTTTTTTTTTTTTTTTTTTTTTTTTTTTTTTTTTTTTTAATTTAACGGCACTGACTCATACAAGATAGTGATTTAGCTCAATCTTTTTTCACTTAAAAATGCAAGGAAGAATTCAACATGATTGAAAGTGTTCCAAATCACTTAGTAATGAAAACTGACCTGGATTGCAAGTACACTGTTGGTTCACTTCTACAGACACTGGGTGAATTTTTACAGTCAAGCAAACTTTGAAAGGTGAAAGTAGTTTGGTCTTGAGACATGTAGATGTTTTTGTAATAGTAATTTTTTTACCATTAGCTTTTTCACCAGTTCACCTTTGTTTGGGAGGTAACACTTTTCTAAGCACTCTTTGCATTTTTGCTCTCTGAGACCCTAAGAAAGATGATCATGAATAAAGGCTCAGTTCTGAGGCTGATGAGCAGTCAAGGCTGGTGGATCAGAGAGAGCAAACCTGTTGGAGAGACTATGTGGTGCAAAATGGTGTTTGCCATGGACTCACAATGACGCAGGAAGGAGAGATACGTAAATTTCATCTTCAAAATTATTTTACTTTTTGAATGCTTTTTATCCCCAGACATTTGAAGTATGTTTGGTTTTGGGGTTTTTTGTTTTGGTTGGGTGGGGGTTTTTTGTTGGTTTTGTTTGTTTATTTTGTTTTTGTTTTGTCTTGTTTTTTGTTACTGATAATTATGTTAATAGCCTTCACGTAATTTTGAAACAGTTTCTTTTTATGGCTCTTTTTTTAAAATAAATTAATTATTTTGGCAAAAGAAGAATTCCAAAATCCAGTGAATCTGGGCTTTTTACACTGCTTCATATGAGCCTATTCCACTCCTTCTCCCACTGTGTGCTTCTACAATATCCCTTTACCATCCCTTTGCTCCTGTCCTAGTCCTATTAGGCACACTATTTATTATTCAATTGTTTAATATTTATGTCCATCATTGTCAGAACACCAAAGCCATCAGAAGTCTAATATCTTGGAAAATCAAAAACAGTTGGAAGCCTTGGTTTGTTATGTGCTTACTAGACAATCTTATGAAGTAAAATGTGCTCATGAGGTTTGTAGTAATGAATGCATTATTCAGCACAAAAAAAAAGAATCATATCTTAGAAATACATGGCAATCAAAAAGGTGTCTATAAGTATTCAAAACAAGCTCACCACTTATTAGCACTTAGAGTGGTAAGTAAAATGTACAAATATGTGAAATTATATTTATCGCAACTTCAGAAGAACAGAAGAATCATGTGTGTGTGGCTATCCTGCACTATGCTTGCTATGTTGTCATTCTGGTTGATTATAACAATTTTCTTAACATATTGCACTCTTCTTTGTAAGGTTAATAAAGCAGCAATGCCTAAATGGAGATTCACATGGCCACAGCAGGATGTTGTAACAGATTACTAAATGCCACTGTACATCAAGGTTTAGGTCCTGTGTGGTTACACTGGAAATCCCTGCTCTAAAATAAATAAAACCAACAACTGTGAGTTGGAAACAGCCATAATAATTTTATCATTTCAGAAAAATAAAAGCATTCTGTAATAATATTATGAGTTGGAAATTCTTGGATGTTTATTCGATAGCAAACAATCACCTAGAAGTCTTACTGTCTCTACTCAAGTTATATATGATTATTTTTTCTGGTGACATTTTCTAAGTGTCTCTGATTATAGTACGTCTACAATGGTAAGTTTATAAAATTGCTATGTAACTATTCTCAATATGATTACCATGAAGTATGCTGAAGTTGTTCTTTAAATGTGTGCCTAAGTCAAATACAAAGTTAATGTGTCGTTACTAAAGACTTTTCTAAAAAAAAAGTTTAATTTCAGTTAGTGGAAAATATAAAGGGAAGTAAAATGAATTCTTGAAATTATTTCAGATTCACCCATTCCCTTGATTATCCACTCAGGTCTGAGAAGAAATTAAATTAATGAAAACCTGACTCTTGACATAAGCTAATTTTTTGCAATGGGTTCCTGCAACATAGGGATCAAGTTGTCAAAAGATTCTGTGGGAGTAGGGGAGGAGAACTTTTGCTACTGGTAAATATCTTCTTCACTACTTCAGTAAGGAGTGAGCAGCAGTACTGATGGAGCCTAGTTTCTGATGAATGGGCTTTCTCCTCATTAGGTTTTGGTGCCTCATGGTAAGGCCTGGCAGAATCTTTTTTCCTGTTTTGGGTTATAGGTTTTTAATCTGTGATATATCCTGCCGTTCAAAAGAAGTACAAGTAAGATCTCTATTCTTTGCTTCCAGAGCTTCATTCATAACACCAGGTGTACATGCATGAATTTTTGTTTTTAAAGATCATCTTCCCCGGATTTAGTCAACATGCCCAGCAATTTCTTTAATCCCTAAGACTGAATGGGTGAGGACATATATTATCTGTGCGCTCAGGGAACACCAAGAAATAGATACGTATTTTAAATTTGTTTGCTTCTAAGCTGTTCTTGTCTGCCAGGCAGATTTTCTTTGTTTAATTAACATAAGCAGCTTTTCTTTTCTCATCACTTTTCCTCCAGTGACTTACTACTTGGATTTTGTAATACGAGCTTGCTAGTTTTAACACTAAAACAACAATAGTTCATATTATAGTTTCGGTTTGATTAGAACCCCTGTGGTGTTGCATGTTCCATTTTGGTGTGGTTTTTGTCTTTACTTTCATTAAAGATGAGTAACAATAAATGATGTTCTAAAGAAAAGGGAGTTTGTGGGGGACTGTAGTTGCATTGGCATTTTTGTGGCTTGTTTTTTTTTCCTTCAGTTGCCTCTAGCAAAAGGCCACATGGGGCAAATCATAAATCATTCACATGCACTGTGACAGTAGCTTGATGTAGAATTTTACAGAAAGAGAAAAAATTAACTCTTACATAAGCTGGAAGCTTATAAGCTAATTCTAAAATGTTAGAGTAAGACACTCCTGATAGCTTTAAGGAAAATATTCCATGTGTGCTTTGAGAGCTGAATCCCAGTTAGAAACACCAGCTAGTGAAGACTGTAATTTCTTGCTCTGTGATATGAGGTGGAAAATGAGCACTACTGCATTGTTCAGAAGACTTAAATTCTATCTCCTGGTGTCTGTGGAAGATTTTGAGTTGTCTCTTTTGGTGAGGTGACCCATTTGGTCCTGCCCCATGGAGCAAATTAGCTGCTCTTTGTGTGCACGTGCATCCCAGAAGGTTTAGCTCCTGTCTTCAGTTGCTATAGTAGTTGCCCTTCCCCTGTATTTGCTTAGTAAACATAACTCCTACTAATGCTGTTCCCCCTCATTTCTTTCCCATGAAGCAACTCATTCTAAAAATCCTCAGCTACAAGATGAACTGTAGAAACTGTCTGCTTCCAGAAATGGGAGACTGAATATAATAAATCTTCTTTGCCTCATTGGTGGGATATTGACCCTTTCCCACAGCTCCCTGTATGTGTTTATTTCCAGTGAGGACAACTCTATTAGCCAGTACTTCCTTACTGTCTCTGGCTGGTGGTTTACCCATAAAGCAGTGATCTTCAATATTTCCTTCCAAGGCAAAAACTGCTCCAGGAACAGAGTTTGCCCTGACTTGTCACAGTTTATTAGACCCAGATGTCTTCAGCTGATGACATACATAATTTGGTTTTTTTATCCCCTATAGTACAAGAGCAGACTTTCAGGTCTAATATCTACATTGCTGAGAATCTAATAGTTTTCTTGGTAGTCCACCAGCTGAAAAAGTTTATATATGTTCATAAAGTAAAACTTAATTTAAAACTTTTTAGATCTGGTAATTCTTCCCATCATGTTTCCAGAATCATAGATACTTTTATACAACCACTTTGTTTTACTGAGCATTACACTTGCTAAATCTACAGGCAGGAAAAGGGAATTTTGTTGTCCTCCTCTATTTCAATCACTGAAATCTGCAGGGAGTGTCAGAGCTGCACTGTTTATGCCAATGACCCTCTCAGTACTGAGCTGCTTTTGTGGCTCTTCTCTTGACCTCAAGTTTTTTTATTTTAATGTATTCACTTCCAGGAATCAGTCAAATCAGGAGACTCAAAAACCAGGGGTATCTGAAATACCAATGGTGCAAGACCCCAGTGTGTCTCCTCATCATTCTCAATTTTATAGCTTTTCATGGTCAAGAAACAACTCAACATGGACTAGTTGACAAGGTTATCAGTCAAAAGTTGAACTTGATAATCTCAGAGGTCTTTTCCAACGTAAAGGATTCTGTGATTCTGTGAAATCAGCCCCAGGTCTACCTCCTTCTGGTAACTAGCTGAAGACTTGGATTCTCCATTTTTTCTCAGCTCTTGAGACACTGGCATGCGACCAAATGAAGAGCTGTTTCCATTCAGGAGGTATACAAACCCTTCTAGTTGCTAAGGGTGGCTTCAAAGATCAGTGCCTGAGTCAGGTGACAGCTTGCTCATCACTGTGCTCAGAGGAGCTGAGTGTATGAGAAGGCAACATCTCAAGCCAGGCTCTGAGGAATAACGCTTTGCACAAGACACTGGGCTTTCACATGATCAGGAGAAACTCCTCCACGAGACAGAAAAGCAAAACAAGAGCCTCCTGGGGGACTGTGTTGGTCTTTTGTTCGGTTTTGTTTAATTTAAAAGAGAAAAAATTAAGACTCTGAGTGCCCCATGTTCACTACCTCACTACCAGGCAGGAAAACAAACACAGTACACTAGCAAACAAGTTGGAAATTCAAGCCCAGTCTTCAGGGTAAGTTACCTCAGAAAAAAGCATTTTCTTCAAGGCCAAAGTGATAATTTGACCACTGTTTTGGTAGCTTGACTTGTGCCTTCAGAATTTCCTCCTGTTCCTTATAATGCAGGGAAATACTAAATTATACAGGGTAAAGTTAACCCCCACTGACCCCCACTCCTTGGCTCTTTTGGGGTTTTTTTTCCCCTGCCTTTTTTTTTCTTTTCTCTTTAATTAGGCGACTCAAGGGCACTTTTTTATCTTGTTCTGAAAAATAATGCCTGCAAAAAAAGGATTGAGTTAGTCCCATAGTCTCTGTTTTAATCTCTGTGTTCCAGTATATATGAGGCAGCATATTTTTCCTCGATTTAGGCAAAACTCTCTGTTTTTATTACATCTTTCATTCTTTAACAATTTTTCCTGTACCTGTGTTGTGTGTAGAGGTAGGAACCACTGCCACATTAGAATTTTGAAGCTGTGAAAACTGCTGTAATATCATATATACTAAAACATTACTTCCTTCTAATATCCCTTACTCTTGGAAATCAGATTATGCAGCTCCCTCTGCCCTGGTAAGAATTAGGTTAACATCTATTTTGCCTGCTGGCAGGCTAGAAGACCTTTTCTTTCTTCTCTTTTTTTTTCCCCGCCCCTTTCAAATATCTACATCTGAGGCTGTTGACATGATTATTTGGAAAGCTAAACATCCAGCTAGGGAGCACGGTGAGAGGCTGTGGATTAGGATCCTAGCTGAGATGAGGGGGCTGACCACATGTAACTCCAGGATCTGCGTGCCCTGCGATGTGGAGGTGTAATAATAAACAGCCCATAACAGATTATGATGTCCAGATACTACAGCTTTCAGAGTGCAGATGGTGATGCTGTCAAGAAATATCAGTCCTTGCTCTCTGAACGTCTGTCACATTTCATTAAGGGTGCCCAGATGACTGCTTCCTCCACTGCTGAGGCTCGACAACAGATAACAAATGAGTTCTGCTGGTAATTGCCACGTTCCTTATTATTTTGTGATCACTTCATCCCACTCAAGCACCCATATCTATAGAGGCAAAAAATACTTTCACATAGAAATTGTCATGTTGTTGGTGACAACAAATGTGTCATCATGCAGGGAGATGCCAAATGCTCTGCGGAAGGCCAAAAGAAACCCATTTTCCTCTCAGTATGCCTCTCTAGAGGAACAACACATCAACCTAAGGCTTCAGTGTACATTTGCAGGCACCTACAGTAGACAGACAGCTCCACTTTGTTTTGTGACTGTTGCTTTGGGTATTAGACTATACTATGTCTCTGCTGTTGTCATTTTGCCTCTACCTTGGACAGGGACTCCTACAGTGCAGTCACATGGAGAACAACAGGGTTATAAAGGAATGTAACGAAGCCATAGTTTTGACCTAGCTGCACAAGAACAGAGCTAAAAACTCTATTTCCTACCCAGTCTTTCTGGCATGCAGTAATGAAGCAACAGGGTCAGAGGACCCTGGCCTCCTCTGTTAAATTACCTTACTTATCAAAATATGGAACGACACCACCAGACCGCCAACACTGAAAAGAACAGGAAAAAAAGATCATTAATGGGCACTGAAGACCCTTGAAAACATCAGTCCAAATGCTGAGAGGACACTAGATCTACAGGGGGAAACAGTTGTCCTACAGATGCATCCTACAAATCTTTATTCCTTTATAACATAAATCGTGGTGTGTTTTGAGGTAAATGAAACAGCAATCTCTTTTGGGAAAATAAATTACTTACCCATAGAAACTTGCCCAGACCAGAGAAGATCCTCACTGCTCAGTTTTTCTTGCCTGCTTTATGTGTGCATCATGCATGAGAAAAACCCCAAACCCCAAACCAAAAATACAGTAATTTTGCTGTAAACAGTCTGTGATAGGTCAAATCACACCCCCATTAATTTTTTTGGGTTAGGGTTAATGCATGAAAGCAGAAAGCCTGTGATATTATGTGAGATGAAAACCACAACTAAGCATATGGGTCAGACTGTCAGAATTATTTTCATAGTCAGCTCCATCCCAAATCTCTTGCACACTGCTCCTCGTTGTTGGTGGTTTGCTGACTAGTTTTCTGCATGTATTTGAGGGAGAGAGAGGCAGGTTGGTGCCAGTCTTTGTCTTTTTTTTAAAGTCTTTCTTTTGCTGTTAAGGGGAAACCATTAACTTATCTGAAAACAAAGAAAACTTGTTCTGTCTGGAGCTGAAAGAAATCAAGGGGTGAGAGAGCAGCTGCACTTCTGTGTTCACATTTGTTACGTGGATAGATTCAGAAGCCATTAGTAACTTCAAAACACAAAGATTTCTAAAGGTGTTTTCTGGAACATGTCAGAACAGGAGTAGCTGATAAATATTCAGTAGGCTCTACTTTTGACAGGCAACTTTCCTGGTACTATAAATGAACTTCTTAAGATCTTACTCTCTATCATCCATAGTCACCCTAAAATCTCATATGAGCAGCTTCTTGGTTTAACATATATCCTCAACTGAACCTCCTAGAGATAAATCAGTGATAGGGAGTATTCTTTTTCTCTAGCAAAGGGGGTAAGGGATTTTATAATTCATCTCTTTTCTCATACCAGCTCTACCTGTCTCTCTGCAAAAAAGGCAGCCTGCCAAGTTAGCCATTATGCGTCACTCAGGGCAAATCAAGAAGAAAAGCCAAAGGCTCCAGCTGGGGTTTAGAAACTGTACATGCGTATGTTTTAATTGCATTAAAGGTACATGATGTTCCTGTAAGAGCAGCACCTGGAGGGGCACTGGTTCCAGCTCATTCCCATTTTGAAGTCTGCAGTCTACTTGTTTCTAAAATTATTGTTATTACCTTAGAAGAGTCATGCAAATAAATCAATACTTTGAATGAGCTATAGAATATTTTTCCTAGGAGCTGAGAAAATGTTAGTCATGTTTCCCTTTATTTCTGAACCCAGTTACAGTTAATGAACCCAAGCCCTTAGAAATCCTGGCAGGATTCTCACCATCTTGAAAAAAGCCTGGATTTTACCCAATTACACTTCCAACACTGGCTTCAAAGCTGCAACTGCTGCTTTCACATTGTACAAATTGCAGTCCATATCTTGGCAACAAACCTTATGCAACAATGCACAATGAGCTCAGCTGAACCCAAATTACCCATCTATGTGATCGTCTGGGGTGAGTGCTGAAGGGTGAGTGGTGAAGTTTTCTTTGCCTGGCTTCCTGAGAAAGTGAGGTTTACACGCTTGCATTAGCTGTCAGGACTTGTGCCTCCTGAAATCTTTTGTATCTATTGGCCCATGCAATGAAACCTGACAGAAGGGTCTCAGGATATGACACCCCTTCCTTCTTGAAGATGGAGAGTCCAGGGAAAAACAGTGGGGAAGGCTTGATTTTGAGGGATGCTTTAAGGAAAAAGCAATTCTCCTGAGCATGCCTGAGCTACGCACTCCACATATAACGTGATGGCTCCAGGGCTTATTTGTAACGGGTCTTATTTCATTTTAAGACATCTCAGTACACCTGGGCTTTTGGAGATTGGAGGGTTTTCTTGAAGGTTTTGAATTCTTTACATAAATTACAGGAGCACTCTTTATTTGATACCCAGACAGCAATATTTGCTATCTAAGCAAATATTTACAAAAGCCAAACAAACATTCTCTCCGTAGGTACTTTAACAAAGGAAAGGAAAAATCAAAATTCATTTATTTTAAAGGAAAGAAAAGGAGAGTAAATTCACACATAAAAAAGGAGAGGACAATGTGTTAATAAAATATGGGAAATCATTCACTGCATGCAATATTCTTCATATAAACATGGTACTTCCTGCTTTTATCAGGTTTCAATAATGCTTAAAACTCTGTAAGACACACACACAAATCAGAAACAGTAGCTGGAATCAAATTTGTTCTTTAGTACCAAGTTACACAAACGAATTACTCTTCTTTCTTTTTCTTCTCCAAGTAGATGAAACAGGATGCCTTCAACTAGGAGCTGGCAAAGATGGAGGGAGAAGAAGGAGACGACGTCTGCACTGATGCAGTGAAAATGGTGAAATCCCGTTTATTTGTTGTGCTTATCTCTTATATATGATAAAATAGTTTACATACCAATTGTCACTAAGGTTCTGCCTAATTGGCTCATTTTCTCAACCTGTCTCTAACACACTCTATAATTGGCATACTTACAAAAAACATAGATTAAACTAATTTCAACTGCGTCACAACTCAGACCTTTACAGGCCTCTGCAGGCCCCAATTAGGCCGCAGCTCGGACAAGGCTGGATTGTCCAACTTCTGCAAAAACACTCCATGTCCCTGCTCAAGGAGGTATTCTTCTACACCTCCACTACAAATATGAGTTTTAGCCAAAAGATGTATCTACCAAATAATTTATTATTTAGTCTTTGTCGAAGCTTACTCTTCAAAAAAGGCATTACATTATGAGCAGCAGCAATCACAGGCTGTGATTTGTCTTAGCATCCAGAGTAACTTCTCATATTGTAAAAGAAATAGTAGTATTATTTATTTATTCAGTGAAGACTACTCTCAATCCTTTTAATAAATAAAATACAAACTGCAGCTATACATTTTTTACCTGGTGCACAGACAGAAATCCCAGGAACATAGAAAACTTAAGATCCTTTAGCTGCAAATGCAAAAGTAGCCACTCAGTGAAGATATACCTCAGAATTTCTGAACATTTAAGCAAAACACCACTTGTGGTCTGAAATAGCTGGAAAATTATTGAAAATTCAAATGATGACACCATAGTTTCCCATGAAAATTCTTTTGTTATTAGTCACTGATGCTGGATTTGCCATAGTTAAATTACTGCAATCATTCTCTAAATTTGTAAATATTCCAAACTCTCATAAATATTTTAATAACTCTTAGGAATATTTTTGATGTGATATCGGAGGAAAACACACTTTTGCTAAAGAAGTCTTGAATTCCTTTCTGCAAAGAGATGCCAACAATATAAGAAGTTGGGTTTTTTAACAGCCTACATAGCTCTGTTTTTTGTGGATGCTAGAAAAAAAGGCTATTTCATCCGTGTTTGCATTTAAGTGGTTCAAAAAAGATCAGTATCTCAGAGGGCTTTTTGGCAAAGGTTTTCAATTTAGTTTTCGATTCAGTTTTCCTTTTAAACATTGCTTTAACCTCAAAAGCACTACCTTTCCCTTGTCATTTTCATCAGAGAGCCCTGCAGCTTCCTCAGCCACACAGGCAGCACTGAACTCTGCTGTGTCATGCCAAGCCATATCACAGAACCTCCCTGAGATGTCTCATGCATTTTTGCATGGCTGGTAGCTCTGCATGGAAATTTTAGGGTGCTCTTGTGGCGGTGCCCCCCTAGACACAGCTGCTCCCATCCTCAGAATGGTTTAGAAACCTTCCCAGGGAATTTTCAGACCTTTTTTTTTTTTTTTTTATAATTCTCTGATTATTTAATGTCGTGTTCATTTCACTGTGAAAGTGACCAGGCCCAGGCACAGGTTGCCCAGAGAGATTGTGAAGTCACCATCCCAGGAGATATTAAAAAAGCCATCTGGACCCAATGCCGTCCTGGGCAACTGGCTCACGACAGACTCTCCCCCCCTGCATGAGCCAAGGGAGGATTAGCCACCTCCTGTTCCTACCCAAGGAAAGCAAAGGCCAGCTC
The DNA here is from genome assembly GCA_013400175.1 of Phainopepla nitens. Lineage (NCBI taxonomy): Eukaryota > Metazoa > Chordata > Aves > Passeriformes > Bombycillidae > Phainopepla > Phainopepla nitens. The sequence goes on along the minus strand of VXBQ01006239.1, from coordinate 128,437 downwards.
ATGGCCCAGAGAGATGCCCATGAGAGAGAGCCAGGAGACCTCTCATGGTTGGCGACAGCAGGTAAGAGTTTGTGTAACCCCTGGGACTACTCCAATTTGAACATAGGCACCCATCTGCAAGGAATCAGTCAGACATAGCCAGTGATTCTCCACTCTACAACTTAAATATAAGTAACTGTTCAAGTCTTTCTTATGTAGATGATGTGACAGGTCAGTTACTGCAGTTGTTAATGTTTTGTGCTCTTATTTCAAAATCATGCTGTCTGCCACAACAGGTCTGTATTATTCCCTTTTGGTGATGTAGAGCAGAACCCTTTTAAATCAATCAATTATAAAAAGAATATTTTCCTGTGCCCTGTACTAAAGGAAATGTATTCTAACTCGATGCAAATGGGATAAAACTATTAAAAAGAGATTTCCTAGTCCAGACAAGGCCCTTGGGTTTCATTCAGTCTTGCATCACAGTATTTTATGTTGAAATATAAACTTTGTTTCAGGATATTAGTAAATTCACAATGTCAGAGTCCATAAGTAGGACTGAACAAAGAGTAGAACTCATCCTGGTGTGTGTCCTCCTTACTGCACTTCATTTTCTAAAGCTGTGTTTGTAGGCCAAAAATTCAGGGTGTCAGGCAGCTGCCATGTGAAAAACAGCATTTCATGGTGCACTGGGAAATGACTGATGGGGCACTGTCCTGTGATGCTTGGTGTTTATCCATAGTCAAAAGCTGTACTCCCAGTGAGAATGCCATCCAGTGGGGAGAAGTAACCCATAGGAAGTGCAGAGGGGAGAAGATGAGAACAGAAGGGTTGGGCTCAGCCAAAACCAACTCACATCTATCCCTCCCAGGTCACCTCCCAAAAATGGAATGGAAACAGTCCTGTGGATGTGCACCACCAACAGCCCAAAAATGAGATAAAAGAATGGCAGAGCCAGGGCAGCCTTTTCCTCACCATCAACCACTCTGCCTTTGAAGAGGAATGGACACAATCAAATGAAGTGCGATGGAGGGCTGGTGTTGAGAAGCTGCTAATACAAGGCCTGAAATAAAATTCTAAATTACTTAATTTTAAATTATTTTTAGGTAGGAAGAACTGAATGTTATTCAGTGCAATTTCTATCAAAATATAGAAAAAATGTTATTAAAATGCAAGGTTTATGCTGAATGCATTTAATAAAAAAAAGTGACTTAGCTTTCTGGAGGAAAAGTGTGTATAGGAATCACTGACATTCCCTGCAGGGAAAAAAATCTCAAACAGACAGCAGTAAAAAGACAGAACTAAAGCTCTACAAAATGGGTTAACCCTCTTAAAATTTGTTTTTTTTTTCTGACCACCAAGAACCGAGAGATGTGGGAAGTCTTCAAAAGTATTTGCCTAGCATGGGTATTAGGAGATAGTAGAGAACGGGAACATTTTCATAGTGAATTTTTTTCCCACTTAATACAAGCTAATTGTAGATGTAAAACTCTGAGATTATTTGAGTTACAGAGTTAGTAAAGATATTTTTGAGATGTTAGTTAGTAAAGATGTAAAAATCAAAGTAGTCATGTTTTCAACTGTAAAATTACTGTAAAAAATTTAAAAGTTCCCACTCAATGAGTGGGATGAAAATAATCAAGAACTAAACCTAAGAATGGTCCAGCATCTTGTGGATGCATTTGTGTGAATCATACAGTGTGCTTAATTTCACAATGGCATGGGCTCCAATGTGAAATACATATTTTGTGTTAATGAAATTCATTCTTGTGCTAAAATGGAAGTAAGTTACCTGCGTGATAATATAACCTATTTGTGTCCCGCTGGTTGTAATTTTCTCTGTATTGGTCCCTCCCTCACCATAGGATGATTTATCTCAATTTCACTGTCATCCTCTTAATGAAGTTAACCAAGATCCCCAGTATTAAATTACAGAGAGCCCACAGGCTGACAATTTGAAGGTCTAAGCTCTTTAAACAGCCTGTTCCTTTTTGGGGCAAACCTTTTTATTAAAGATTTATTCTGTCTGGCCTTTTCTAAATTACCATCAATTTGAAAGTTTTTCTAAGGTTATTCCCTGAGAAAAGAGAGGAAGTGGAATCAATCCCTGCTGCTGCAGAACTGTTTCTTTTGATATAGGTATCAGGCAACCTTTAAAGATATTAGATTGTAGTCAAGTTTCAGACACAGCCATGTTAAATAAGTTTTTTTTTAAGTGACTACAGTCTGGTTTATTTTAGAGCTGTTCAAAATGGCCCAATTAGTGTACTAGTTATAAGGATGGTGAAATGCTGCTGCTGTGTGCTGCAGAGCAAGCTGTACATGAAGGAAGAATATTCCCATGGAGCAGCACCTGGTTTGGTTGGCCCGCTTGGCTGATGCAGCTCTAACCAAGTTCCTGCTCTTCAGCCTTGGTTGTCCTCACAGTCTTGGCATTTTCTGAACCATTTTCTGGGATGAAAACAGAACTGCAAATGTGGATACAAGAACACTGCTTCAACCTCAAGCACTTTTTTGATCTGACAATTTAGTTGTCACTGGCAGCTTGTGGGCCATTATCTGTGGCCCTCTCTTCAGTGTTTTTCAGGTCAAATATTAAAAATAAAACATTATCTCAAAATTTAAATTATTTTTGATGCTGTATCATAGGATCAGAGAATGGTTTGGGTTGGAAAGGACCCTTAAAGGCAACCTAGTACAACCCTCCTGCCATGGGCAGGGGAACTTTCCACTAGACCAGGTTGCTCAAAACCCTATCCAATCTTGGCTTGAACACTTCCTGGGATGGGACATTCACAGCTTCTCTGGGTGACTTGTTTCAGTGCCTCACCACCCTCACAGTGAAGAATTTCTTCCAAATATCTAATCCAGATCTAGCCTATTTCAGTTTCAAGACATTTGCCCTTGTTTTATCACTACATGCTCTTATAAAAAGTCCCTCTCCAGCTCTTTTGTAGGCCCTTTTAGGCACTGGAGGATGTTCTAAGGCCTTCCAAGGACTTCCTAAATCCATCTCTCCTCCAAGATGAGCAACCCTTGTTCTCTCAGCCTATCCTCATAGGAGAGGTGCTCCAACACTCTGATCACCTTCATGGCCCTTCTCTGAACTGACACCAACAGTTCCACATCTTTCCTGTGCTGGGGATGCCAAAGTTGGATGCAAAACTCCAGGTGGACTCTCACAAGAGTAGAGTAGAGGGGAAGAATCACCTTCCTTGACATGCTGACAACATTTCTTTTGATGTTGCTCAGGATATAATTGTGTTTCTGGGCTGTGAAGGGGNAATTTCTTCCAAATATCTAATCCAGATCTAGCCTATTTCAGTTTCAAGACATTTGCCCTTGTTTTATCACTACATGCTCTTATAAAAAGTCCCTCTCCAGCTCTTTTGTAGGCCCTTTTAGGCACTGGAGGATGTTCTAAGGCCTTCCAAGGACTTCCTAAATCCATCTCTCCTCCAAGATGAGCAACCCTTGTTCTCTCAGCCTATCCTCATAGGAGAGGTGCTCCAACACTCTGATCACCTTCATGGCCCTTCTCTGAACTGACACCAACAGTTCCACATCTTTCCTGTGCTGGGGATGCCAAAGTTGGATGCAAAACTCCAGGTGGACTCTCACAAGAGTAGAGTAGAGGGGAAGAATCACCTTCCTTGACATGCTGACAACATTTCTTTTGATGTTGCTCAGTATATAATTGTGTTTCTGGGCTGTGAAGGGGCATTGCTGGCTCATGTTGAGCTTCTCACTAACCAATGAGGCAATAGCTGAGATTTTGAAAAGTGTAAATCTTCTCTGAGCACAACATTAATTGGTCATTAATTAGATGCTTAAATTAACCTTTGTTATAAATGGCTTTCCCTGATCTACGAGCATGGGAAATTTTGGGGTTTCTCTGCTTACTCTGACTGCGTGTGTTTTTACAGCATAGTCTGGAGTCTTGTAAACTAAACATTTTAGATCAGTTTATGTCAATATTAGATTCAAAATTTGACTGTCTAGAAAGAACAGGGAGATTTCCTGTGATTATTTGAGCACCTTTCCTTTGAGCACCATCATTTCTGAGGCTATTTTTTTGTTCCAGAGCACTTCAACAACTCTCCTAGATTCTAACCCAATTGTCTCTGCTTCCTGTGGAGTATCCAACTGAGAAGAGACAGGAGTGATAGAAGATGTCTCATGCCCCTTTGACAGCTGCAGTTCAGCCTCCCACATCTCTATCCCATCTTTGCCAGTCTGCCCCAACAACCCCAGGGTGTTCTACATGCCCTTGGTTGCACCTCTGGAATGTGTAATTGTCTCTTCTAGAAAATTTAGGATGGGCTGCAAAGCTGGGAGAGGTAGTAAAAGACTTTTTAATGGAAACCAGCAACAGGGAGCATTCCTGATCACCAGCCATGTGTTCCTTCATTTTACACAGGAAAAAAAAAAGAAATAAACAAACATCAGCAGAATAATGTCATGGGTACCCCTCAGCTCTGCAGGAATATCCTTCACTTTTGTTCTTCATCTACTGTTGTCTTCACAGATCAGAAATTAGTTGGAGCCTTGCTAGCATAGAAAGCCAATGAGGAAAACACAGATTTTTCAGTGGTGTTTGGTTCCTCTTTTCATCACTTGACAAACAGAGAAGGTGGTTGCAAGTTCCTTCAATATAAAATGAAATAATTTTGATGTTTAAGGACTATGTTAAATCACTTTTAAGGCTGACTGCTCTGGAGGTGAAATAACGAATTTGACATTTAGGGATACCAGCGGCAATTACTGTGCTCAGTTACTGAAACTGAGAAGGTATTTGCTTTATTGACAGAGGACTAATAGCTTTATTAATATTCATTCCAAGTCAGAGGCAAGTATCCTGTTGGTAAGTAGCTCAATAGTACCCATCACAATTTATAATAAGAAACTGTTGATCATACATGACAATCTCCGATGTAGAACTGAGGATTTATAGTGCAGAGGATACATGAGGATATTAAAGTCTTGCACAGTGATCTGAGGAGGAGGTAGATAGAGGATACTTACTCAACTCTTAATTAAGAATTTTCCACATCAACACACCTTTTCCACTTATTGCCACTGCATATTCAAATACCACAAGATACTTCAAATAACCATTTTAATTTTGTATATTTAGCACAATTCTGAGTATTTTTAACATCTTCTGTAGATAAAATATCATAAATCTTTCAGCTGAAAATTCTTTCCAAACAGAACATTAAACTATTTCAATTATTTTGACACCACTGGGCTAACTCTTTTGAATAACCCTTTTTTCTAATTCTGATATATGATTCAACCAGCGGATGAGGGAAAGAGAGGGTTTTTTTCTTCTTCCTCTTGGAAACACAAGAAGATGGATTGGTGAAAGCTTGTGAGAAGAGGGGAGAGGGCTTTCCATGATAAAGATGGAAAAGACCACCCTGTGAGAATTCTGTACTGTGGGTTACATATCATGACAGGAAAGACTTGGAGACTTGGCCTCAAGCAAAAAGTCAGCAGGAGTGTAGTCAATAAGCAGATTCATGTACTTGCACTATTTCTAGTAGAAGCTGAATCCTTTCAGAAATGGCAGGAGAGGCATTTGAGCAGTCATTTCATTTAGGTAGTGGACTTTGTACAGCTGGAACCTGCATTTCTGTGACTTTCACAGGGTGGAAACAAAGTCAATGCATTACTCTGAAAAGTAAAATAACATCCTCTAAAATGCTGGCCAGAAAAAGGACTTCTCAGAAATTGTCTAGGAGAAAAATTCTGGAGCAATGAACTATTGTAAAGCTGGAAAGTAAAACATGTTTTGAAAGCATAATGCTAAATAGAACTGGTTTCAGAGTTGGGGTCTTATGGCTGATGTATTAAAAACAAAAAGCAAACAACCAAAACAAAAACCAAACCAAAAACAAACAAACAAACAAACAAACAAGTGTTTTTCTTAATAATGGCATCTGGACAAATCTCTCCTTTAAGTGGATTCTCCAGTGTCTAATAATGTAGGAGCTCCCACTGCAGGCTCCCCTAAATGGCCTGTGCAGCTAGCTGCTTTCACAGACTTTGAGGCAAGAACCTCATTTCTCTACTTGCTAGACCTTTGTTAAACTTAAATTAAAGCAGACAGCAAACTTCACCTTCCCATTTCTGTTGCTCTGAAAGCTTTTTAGACATGTATTTAGAAAAACCTGAATTTGAGCATTTCTTTTAATGGAACCTGGTAATGATGTTTTCTGATAATAACATTTCTTCATCTCACTTATGAGTCTGCTAGTGATTCCATTTGTCATTTGTATTTTGTCTGACTTCTGACATTTTAATGTGGTCTGAACTCACAAAATTTTGGCCTTGCACACTAGGAAAATAAGGACCTTGGGGAGATGGCAAATCAAACACTTAGAATAAGTCAATGGTTTTGAAATTTTGTCCTATGTTCATATAAAAATTAAATTTTAAAAAGAGGAGGAAAATCATGAAGCCTGTGAGGTAGGAAAAACACCTGTGAGTAAGAGTGGTAGGATTTAGACTGGAGTAATTTCATCAGGCACAACACCTATGCAGACTTTTTGGAAGGCTCTACATCAAAATCTAAGGATGGTCAGGCTCCAGTCGAGGATTTTTTTTGATATAATATTTGCCTACAGTATCTCTAAACCAAAGGTCTGTTTCTAGGTGCTTGCTTATCCAGACCAGTGTCTACTATACAGTTCCAACACTAGGCTATATTGCATGGTAGGGACTGGAACACTTCTGTTTTCAGCTCAGTTGTTTAAAAAAAAATACAGGATAGTTTCTAATTCTGGATTGTTTCAGGCATCTCTCACCCTCATGGAGCATGGGTAAATATTCTTCATGAGTAAAAAGATTAGGGTACAGTTAAATATTAACAACCATCTGTACTGCATTGCTTTTAGGTCAAAACAACAAGAGCACAGTTTTATTCCTTGGCTTCAAGGATGAAGCACAGTGTTGAAACTCTTTATATATGGTTAATGTGAGGAATCCTAAACCACAGACTCATGAGAAGATTTAGGTTTAAAAATTTAAAAAAAAAAAGTAGGTGAAATGTTAATGCAAAGCCCCTCAGAATGGTCAAGGCAGAGCAAGTGGACAGTGTAATGTTCAGCAGCATAAACCTGTGGCTGAATCTTTGTTCTCCCAGTACCTGCAGGCTTGTGATAGCAAGAGTGCCCCAGACAGAAATTTAGGGTAGAGTTCATAGTGCATTGCTCAGCACAGGGGAAGTAATGCGTGCTCCCCGTGCTTCCATGAGCTTCTTAGCAATTTATCACCCAGTTACCTCTGGAGAAGGCTGCAGGCTGGTGTGCCAGGTCACGTAATTCTGCAATGCCATCTTAAGGTGGTGATTACTTCTGAACAGGGAGCTGCCAGAGGCAGGGGCAGGGACTGTGCTGTGCCATGTCTCTTGCCCTGTGCCATGCTCCTGCTCATGCTGCACTCACGTTGTTGTCCAGACAGTCACAAAGCTTTTAAATGATGGCCCAGGGGAAAGAACCACAGCAGCTTGGCTCATAGAGAGACACATTTCTTTAACTAAGCAGCTCAAAAGCCAGCCTCAGGTGATTCTCTGGTGACTACTGTCACCAAATTATGAAGGAAAGTAAGGAATTAATGTTCTTTTTGTCACAGTGAACTATTAACCTTATATGTGTAATTGGTCATCGCTAAATGCTGGAAAAACTTCAGGGTTACTGTGGAAAAAAAATTCAGGTGTCCAATAACTTTTTGCTTTGAACTGGTGTCATTTGGAATCAGAGCAGAGAGAACAAAATGAAAAGGGTAGGGTTATTTTTACAGCCAGAAAGATGGTATTTTAATTTAAATTAGGTGAAGAAATTCAGGAGATACTAAGAGAGATGGAAGAATAAAGGGTAAGAAAGGACAGAGACAAAAGAGCTATCAGGCCTAATGTTCAGAGAAATAGTTGTACCTGTAATAGTGTATAATTATTAAAAATACTTTGCCCTATAATGCTGCCAATAGGACTTGGCATTATCTGCTCCTTAGCTTTTGTGACAAAATAATGAATGCTGCTCATATTTTTCCTAAAGTATGATATGACTGAAAATAGTCCAGTAAAAATGAATTTCATTAACTCTTTGAGGAATAGTGTAGCACCAGGCACTGATGGCTTCCTCCAGAGAACAGAGACAGGTTTTGGGGGATATGACAGAGAAATTCGAGTGAAATCTTGACCAGAACTGCAAAAGAAGTCTGTGAGTTGGGTTATTATAGTAATGAAACATAGAACAGTACAATGGAAGCTTTGGTTTGTTTTCCCAGAGGGAAGTTGCTGTGCCCCTGAGAAGGAGCAAAGAGCATCTCTCTAAGTAACTTCAGTCAAATCCAACAGTGAATAAATTTGCAAGCAGTGACATGTGACATGAAGTTTTCACACAGTATTTAATTGGAAAGTAAATTTACGGTCTAGCTGTTACACAGAAATAACATCCTAATTCATTTAAAAGCTTAATTGAAAGTCACTTCAAAGGATTCCAGCGTTCCTTTCTCAAAATGTTCTAAGAGTCTGTGTCATTAGGCATTTTAAAAAAGGTTTTAAATCTTTTTTCATAATCCCATGTGTCCCAAGCCTGATTGTAGTTTTACTACTAAATCATTAAAGACAGAAATGAGTCTCTGGGATAAAAATTCCCCTTAAGGTTTTATGGGTTACTGAATATATACATACAAAGATCATTCTACTATATGTTTAAAAGAAAAGATAAATCTTTGCTGACTTCTCTGTAGAAGCTAGAGAGCACATTTTGCTTTCCTTCAGGAGAGGTATATTGTATAAACAAGGCTGGCACTGTTTATTTAATGCTACATAAACATAACCCTGGGCCAGCTCACTTTCCTTTGAAACTCAGTTTTGGTGTTTGTACCTTTTTGTTTGCTTTGCCCTTCCTCCTTGAGGTGCCAGACACCTCAGCTGTTCTCTGTGGGCATTTTTGGGCAGCCCAGCTGAGAAGGGTCATTGCTGTGGCTGTTTGAGAGCTCTTGAAAGAATGGATGTTTCCAACACCATTTCTGGGAAATAACTCTCCAAGACCTGCTTAGCTGTAGGATTTTTGGGCTTGGTCTGGGAAAGGGCGGTGCTGAATGACTCAGGTCCCATGAGTCTCTGTGCCTGTCACAGAGAGCAGCAATACAGAGCAATGGGAAGAGGACAGACAACAAGGAATAGTTTAGTTGGAAGGGACTCTCTGGAAACCATCTAGTATTTGTATGAACAAGAGGTTGCAGGATGATGCGCCTTCTATGGCTGCTCTGGCATGGAAATCCTCATAATCTTCTGCTGAAGAATTATTTCCACCATGACCCTGAGAAGCATTTCAGAATTTTCTCTTCAGGGAAAGAGTGGTGGCCAAGTGGTTTTAAGCAATCAAGTTTCATAAAGCTGTTGAAAAAACATACTAAAGTTTTACACAGAAAACAAACTGACAGGGAACCTGTCAAAATATATCAACAGTTGTACATATTTTAATTCCTGATCTTTTCTCTTTTGTTTTTTGTTTTCTGGTTTTTGTTTGGTTGGTTGGTTTTTTTTTTTTTTTATGTTTCTCTTGAAATGTGTCTCAAAGTGTAGCATGGTCACATTAAATTCACAGAGAAGTCCACTGAGCTCTGTGCAGCTGGGTTTGCCTATGTTTACTGTCTTGCAGTACTGCTGACAGAAGTATCCCATCAAGCTGTTTCCTGATCTGGTGGATTTTCCCCTAATTCAGAAACAGATCTCTTATAGCCACTTTGGAGCCTGCACTAGAAAAGCAAGAACAACTTGCTCAGGGAGAATGTAGTTATTTTGCACACTTCGTTGTTATTCACAGATTGACGTGTGTGTCCAGAAAAGGGCAGTGGAGATCGTGGAGAGTCTGGAGCACAAGTGTTACGAGTGCAGCTGGGGGAGCTGGGGTTGCTTATTCTGACAAAAAGGAGGCTCAGCGGGGACCTTATCTCTTTATAACCTGAAAGGAGGATGTAGTGAGCAGGGCATGTGTTGGTCTCTTCTCTCAGGTAACAAGTGTTGGGATGAGAGGAAATGGCCTCAAGTTGCACCAGGGAATGTTTAGATTGGATATTAGGAACAAATTCTTCATGAAAAGGGCTGTTGAGCACTGGAACAGGCTGCCAAAGGAAAGGGTACAGCCATCATCCCTAGAGGGATTTAAAAGACTTGTAGATGCAGCACTTGGGGACATGATTTAGTGCTGGACTTGGCAGTGCTGGGTTGAACAGTTGGAATTGATGATCTTAAAGATCTTTTCCAATCTAAATGATTCCATGATTTATGTGGATGCACTAAGATAAAAGTCACATGAAGCACCACAGACCAATGAATTGCTTTAAAAACAGAGTGATGAACTGGGTTGCAACTTTCCGACACAAAACTTTTGTACTCCACCTCTATTTCTGGAAGAAGAAAAATTTAACTTTATTTGAAAACCTGCCCATGCAGCAGAAACCCAGAACCAGTCCCCAGACAAGTATTTCTCTGCAGAAATGATTGTGCTGCATCCCTCCAGCGATAAATATGAGAGACCCAGCCCAAGGGGGAAGGAGAGAAGACAAACAGCCTAATAAAGTACTCATCCTGAATAATTCATTGGATTAAAAATGAAAAGCAATGTATGCATTTAATAAATTGTGTTTGCATTAATTATGTGAAGGGAAATGAACAGGTCCTGCAGAGTCTCCCCGAATCTGTTGGTCAGTGCCAGAGCAATGCAGGAGCGATGCCAAGGCAGTGCTGGGGCAGTGCCAGGGCAGTGCTGGGCTGCTGCTGTGTGGTGTCAGGGCAGTTCAGGCTTGGAACCAGCTGGTGCTGGGTAATGCTGGGCAACGTTGCAGTGATGCAGGGCAGTGCCAGAGTGGTGACAGGGCAGTGCTGCCAAGTCAGTGCCAGAGCAAGGACCCGCAGTGCCAGGTGCTGACGAGTCGATGCCAGGTTATGCCCACTGGCGCCGGGTGGTGCCAGGTGCTGCTGGGCATTGCAGTGGTACTGGGCGACGCCAGGACGAAGCCAGGCAATGCAGGAGTGGCCTGAGTCGTGCCAGGGCAGTGCTAGAGCAATGCCAGAGCAACGCTGGGTGATGTCAGGGCTATGGCAGCTCGGTGCCAGGGCCATACCGGGGTTGCCAGGACAGTGCTGGGTGTGCCAGAGAGATGCTGGGGGTGCTGGACAAAGCCAGTGGTACCAGCGCAACGCCAGGGGTGCCAGCGCTGTGCTGGGGGTGCCAGGGTGATGCTGGGGGTGCCAGGGTGATGCTGGGGGTGCCAGAACGATGCTAGGGGTACCAGCGCGGTGCCAGAGGTGCCAGGGCAATGCCGGGATTGCTAGGACGATGCCGGAGGTGCCAGGGCAATGGCGGGATTGCCAGGACGATGCCGGGGGTGCCGGGACGATGCCGGGGGTGCCGGGGCGATGCCGGGGGGGCCGGGGCGATGCCGGGGGGGCCGGGGCGGTGGCGGG
>VXBQ01006239.1:9379-116626 GCA_013400175.1 Phainopepla nitens | reverse complement strand
GGCGCGGAGGGTCCGCGGCCGCCCGCGCAGGCAGCGCCGCTCCCCGGCCGGGCCGCGGCTGAGCCAGGGGCTGAGCCAGGGGCGAGCACGGCGCCGCCAGCACCAGCTCCGACAAACGGCGGAAAAGCGTGAAGGGAGTCAAAGCAAGCCCAGCAGCTCTGGTGCTGTCAATGAAATTAGAAATTATTTATAGCCGTAACACAACAGTCCAATAAAAATGTGCAGCTCATCAGCAAAACTTACTGTTTTCAAGCTCTGTTATTCTATTAGTTTGAAAACTTAATTTCACTGTCCGAAATTATTTTTTTTCACCCCTTCTGAACAGCTATCCTTATAAGTGCTGTGGCTGCTTTGGTGTAAGCAGCCCAGCTACTCCATGGAAAAAAGTTTTTCATTTTGTATAGCTATATGCTAATTTCATTTGGACTTTTTTTTTTTCCCCTTGATTTGGTTTTGGGTTTTGATTTATTGCTTTTTAGCTCTATGAAATCAATTTCTGTCCAAAAATCAGATGTGCAGGAGGGGAGATACCGTGCTGCTGTGGTGGGGCTGCAGTCCCTCAAGAGCTGGTGATGCTTCAGAGCTGTTGGCCTCTGTGTGCTCTCTTGTTTTGGGGAGATGCTTGAACGAAGTGATTCATAGTCCTTGGGATGCTTACTGCAGCATCTGCATTTTTTGAAAGAGTAAATGCAGTTTATGGCATGTCCTACATTTTTCCTGTTATCACCTTTGTCCACTTGGAATTTATATTCATTATATGCTCAGGGCAGAGCCAAGGCTGTTAAAAATTACTCTCTACATTTTCAATTTTCTAAATTTGTTAAAGCATTTTACTTCCCTGCCTGTTGAGCCTTATTATTCAAGATGGCCTTTTGTGAGGCCTTATCTTTAACCAGAAGTAAAGATGTGGAGGCTTCTCCTCCATGCAGAGTGCCCTTTATCCACCTGTCATCTCCTCCCACCTTGGCTGACCTTGGTCTCTGGATTTGAGGACCACTTTTTCCACACTGAGGCACATTGCTGAGGCTCCTCCACGTTACTAGAGGAAAGGTGGATTTTGAGACATGAGTGTACTATGCAGAGCAAGGATTAAGCCTCCTGAACTACTGCAGATGCCAGGATGTAAAACTGCAAACTCACAAGTCTCCTGTTCCACCCTGTGGTGGATCTGGTTACTGTAATTGTTGTGGGTGTAGTGAAGATCTCAGGAGGAGAACATGTGGAGGGAGGATCCAGGATCAAGAAGTAGGTGAATATTACCCTGAGGAAAGTATAAAAAATGGAGGACTTTTTTCAACAGCCATTTGTCTACAAGGAGCAAGAAAAAAAAGCCAGGTGTGTCTCCCCACCAAGTTCATTTACAACTCCAGGTGAGAGATGGAAGAGAAGCAGAGGGAAGAAAGATAGTTATATCCAGATGAAGTCAGAGATGGGGCAGAATTGCAACCATGGGATGGCAGCATGAGCATACCCCCAACAACACGGAATTGGGCACTAAGGGAGAGAGAGGATGGCAAGTCAGGCAATGTTCATAGGGAAAATCATCTTGGTGAAGACAATGCCACTGTGGAAGGTAGTGATCTCCTGTTGGATGTTCAGATGGAAATCATATTTTCCTCAGAAAGCTGCTTGTTCTATAAAACTCAATTCATGGGCAAGCCCAGAGAACACAAGTCCACCAGGGAAGTGCTCAGCATTGCCATGTGTTCACAGGACTGCTGTGAATTTCCTCAGGATTCTGAAGGCCTCTGACCAGCTGATTTTGAGGGACAATTCAGAGATGGGACAGGAGTGCAGTAGTAATATTCAGCCAGAGGGTGCAGGGCATGGTCACCTGGGGCTGTGTCCATCACCTCCTCCTCCGAGGCACTGAGCAATACCTGACACAACCTTTCCCCTGAGACTAGAGAATGCCACTGTCCAGAAAGTCTTGTCCCTGGGTGCCCTCTAATGTCCCTACTGACCCCTATCACTGTCTCCGAGCCCATCCCCAGCTAATCTCTCCTAACACCTTTTCTAATCTAATCTAAGTAGCTACTGGCAAGCCCACTGATTCTGATGGTTAATTCTCCAGCCTCTCTGCTCCATCTGGCTGCTCACAGAAGGCTGTCCCCTTTGAACTGGTGAAAGAACCTTGCTGCCAGCCACACGTCCCTGGGCATGGTGAGAATTAGTGGCTTTCCAGATGACAGAGGTAGGACTTAGAGGGCACAGCACGGAAGTAGTGCATCATCATGGTACCTGGACAAAAGATACATGTTCTGATGCCGACATAAAGTCTCTACGCGTGTGGAAGAAGATCACATGCATCCAAAACAAGGTTTGTAGCATGTGCACATATTGAGTGCCCCTGCAAACCTTGAAAGGCTGGATAGGAAACAAGACTTTGCCACTAAAGACTCATCTAGGAGACTATATTAGGGAAATTAAGCATAGTATAAATCTTCTTTTTCTTTCTTTCTTCCTTTTATGTTATACCAATTACTTAAATTTACTTAATTACTGGGGTAAAAATACTAGAATGTTCAATTTGTTTGACACATTATTTCACTGTATATTTTCATAGAAATGCATGAACATATTTTCATATGTTCATATTCCTCATTCTAGAAAACAGTGCTAATATTGTTTTGCTGGAGAATTTTTCAGATATTTTAAATATAGTTGATAAGCGGGTCCTTTTTTCCACATCAGAACTCCCACAGAGAAAAACATTTCATTATTGAACTTTTGCACATCTAGGGTAGGTTTTAAGTCAATTCAATGGAGAGGTGCTTCAGATATGTGAGTGGTGAACATAACAAAAGCAACAACAAATCTCAGATATTGCCTTTGCATGACTGAGTCCATTAGTTGAAAAAACCCTAATTAACACACAGTGTCTTCCATCTCACTCTGGGCCCTGTCTTAGGTTCTCTAATTGCCTGGGAAAAAGTGTCTAGGTTGAGCAGCTGTGACGCGGAGGGGAGAAATCAGAAATGACACAAATTCAGTACTCCGCTACTGCAGGTAAACAGGAGGTCAACTCACCATGCAACGCTAATGAGTGCGATTATTGATTGAAACACAACCAGCTTGAGATATTCCTTTTTGCAGTTTGCAGGGTGGTGGGATCATACAACCCAGCTCAATCCAACAGGGAGAAACCTTCTCCTGCTCCCGGCCCAACGCATCTAATGCTCCCCACATGGCTGCATTTGTCACCAATTAGGATGACACCTGACAAAGCAAACCCTACTGGCAATGATCTGTTTTCCAATTACCATGCTACAGTAGTTTGTAACAGAACTGACCCAAAGAAATCAACATTGATGTTAGGCTGCCATGGAAAACTTGTTGAATCACAATTAACGTGTTCATTTGGATTGTCCGAGTGATTTCTTGTAACAAACAAGTCCATCCTTTGAAAGATATGGGTTGGATCTTTCTCAATGGTGAAACAACATACCTCTTTCTCCACTCCAGGGTAAAAATCTACCTTCAAAGGCAAAAAGCCTGGTTACAAGCTATTACCTTGAAGAGGACTATTAAAAATACACTATAGAAAATCTGAAAGGAATTTCTGATTGTCTGCACAATGGTGTGGTCCTGCAGTAAACTTGACTTGAGTGAGGCTCACCAAAATTGGGGTCAATTTCCTTCCCAAGGGCTACTTTTCCTTTGCACTTCCGCCCTGCCTAGAAAAGACTATAGCTACAATCTTACAGGCAACCTGGTCTGTGTTTGGTTTCAGGGACTAGAAAGATTTGATAGATGTTCACACAAGCATTTAAGCTTTTCAGTTCTCATTTTGGCTGCCAATTTAAGCTTGTGTGGGTCTATCTAACCACTAGAATTAATTTTTTAAATTCAAAGAGCTAGTCTTTCATGGGTGTAAATGCCTTGAAACAGCAGTTGCATAATCTGTCAATGAGGAGAAAACAGATACAATAAATATTTGACAGAATATGCTAAGGATGTTTACTCACACTTCTGCAATCACTTCCAGTTAATTTCAGGAGGATCATGGACATTTGGAGACTGGATTAGCCTACTGGCAGTGCTCTTCAGGGCAACTGTTACCCAGGAATCATTTCCAGACTTAGTTTTCTGGATAAAAAATGCACCACAATGAACAAATATGCAGCTACCACCATACAGTCAGCCCAGCGTGAGTCATTCTTCACAGAAAGAAACTACTGAAGTTTGAGAAGATTATGGATCACAGGAAAAGGGCATTTCTATAAATAATTATATTAGAACCAAAAAGTATGAAACATATATTGAAAAATGTGGCTGTTTATGAGATGTGATCTGTGGTTGCAACTAAAAGAAATGTTCAGAGGCAGATTTCAAAAGCAATGTGCCCTCTTCAACCTCCTTCTGCCAAGAGAAAAAGTCTAGGTTTTGGGTTAGAGCAGAAGCCACACTTTTTAATGTACATAGGCATTCTAAGGGACACACCACCAAGCAGGCTTTATGCAGAGGACCCTGAGATGAAAATAGCCAGGGAAACTGCAACTTTTTATGCAACATCTAATGCTTCTCTTATAGTTACTAATGGCCAGACCCAGATGCACTTACTGTGGAGTGCTGCACAGCAGCCCTGTGATCTCTTTTTCTCCTACAGCAGCACTGGTGCAACTTGGGCTGGACAGGGATGCTCCTCACAAGAACAGGGTCACAGAGGGAACCAGGGAGCCCCAAGACAGAGGATGCGCCTCAGATGAATCCCATTGGAGCATCAGGATGCAGTATCCCTGCCTCCCTGCATGGCACATGGGCAAGCAGGGCACTCTGGCCTGAGCTAAGCACACTGCAGCACAGACATGGCCCAGCTGGGTCCAGGCTCAAAGCATCAGGACCACACAAAGGGGTGGCTTGTAAGGAGGAGCTCATCCATGCTAACACAGCACATCCATAAACTCAGCAGGCATAGGATTGTGACCTCTTTGGTCAGTGTTCAAGGCCAGGCATTTAGCTGGCTTAAACAAGCCCAACTGTTCTGGCATTTGTGGAGTCATGCAGATTTAAAGCCGCTGAAGACACAGCCCAATTATCAGCGAGTAACCACATTCTGAGGCTGTAATTTCAGCCTGAATAAAATATGAGTGGCTTATGTGACAATTAGAGTTCTCTTGTTAGAGTGATGGCCACATGAAGCCTCATTTCCCTCTGATATAATGCACATTACATTGCACCTGCCTACTAAAACACATAGGCCTGTCTGAGCAGTCACTGCTGCCACTTCATGTGCTTTTTTTTCTCAGCTTTGACTCGGATTTTTTCCTGCCATGCTTTCACTGTTGCTTTTCCAGTTGCAGCCGCAGTGCTGTACTGTGTAGTGGTGCCCAACCTGCTTTCCATCACACACTCTCTCCACTTCTCTGGGAGGGACCACCTGAGGTTCTAAAGCAGATTGCAGAGGTATCCCTGGGGTACCAGTGAAATACAGGGACAGCACAGGAGTGCAGCCCCTGGGTACTCAGGCAATCTGAAGACCTCATGGTACTTTATAGCTTGGTGGTACCCACCCTGAGAGATTTTAACTGCTCCTTACCTGTAAGCTAAACATCTGGGCATGCTGCAGCCAGAGATTTGAAGTGCAACCTCTTTTTTATTAGAACAGCAAATCTCAGCAAATTGCTTTCTGCTCCTCTCTGGAAAGCAAGACAATCACACTTCAGAGCTCAAGGCTCACACTTGTTTTCCCCACAGTGTTTTTAGCATCACAGTCTAGATATTACTGCATTTACTGTGCTATCCATCTCTCAGTGCACATACATGCCTACAGTTGTTCACCCTTTTTGCACCATCTGGCAATCCCTGATATCCTCCATCACTTTATCACCCAGAAAAGCAAAGAAGGAAAAGATAAGGAGCACAAAAGTGCTCTGTGGGTTTATATTAATTTAGCATAGCTTGATCACTTGATTTCATTGTTGCAATATTTTTATAATAAGCCTATAGTGAATCATTCAGAATGTTTTCCTTAATAAACACAATAGCTCTATACCCACCTGTGAAGAAAGGCAAGCAGGTGTGCAGACCTACTTCAGGCAACAGGCTCCAGCTGGGATTACTCACCTCTCTACCACCCACAGCTACAAGAGAGCAGGATGTGCCTATGTTGAGAGGCTTGGTAGTCATAGTTTCTATCTTAACTGAATTGGTTCTTAAAGTTTAGAAGCAATCCAGGGAAAAGCTGTACTGTGATCAACAGAAAGCAGAGAGTGAAAGGAAAGTGTACCGTGGCTGCCGGTAGTGTGCTCAGAACACTGTGATTGGGGGGGGTTCTTCTGTGGTGTTGGCTGCCTTTTTGAGAGGAGCTTCTCTCTTCCTGTGCTTTGGGCTGATTCCACTCTTCTAGTTATTTTCCTTATTGTCCTATCCTTTGTTAGGCTTTAGCTCTTCTTTAAATGCTCCCTAAATGAGTCCTAGAACAAAAGTTAAAAAAGACCTGATACTTGTGTGTTATAACTCTTCTTGTTTTGTTTTGCCTTGGTCCTATTTTTTTCTTTCACCTGCTTCCTCTGCTGTTCTCATGCATTTGAATCCTAAAGCCTCTCAAGGATAAGGCCAAGTTCTTTGAGAGTTGCTGGAACAGTGACTTTCTATTAGAAACCCTTAGGCATTGTTCTAACATGTAAAAAAGGTGATGATATTGTTTCATGTGCTTTATGACTTATTACTCTTATCACTTCCACAACTAATGATTGCTTGATGTGTGCTTAATTAAGGAATATTCAAAGTTTTTTCCTCTTGTTGTGTTTGTAAAATATCAGAAACATGAATTTGTCTGAATGATTCTAAACCATAGACAGCAGAAATGAGGCTTATATCAGCTTAAGAAAGAAGGAAATTCTCAGATAGAGTTGTTAGGCATTAATCAAATTTTTAAAAAGTCCGAGAAGGGGAAATTGTCATTTAAATGATTGCTACTTTTGCTGGGAATGCATAATTAGGGTATACAGCTAAGTGATTTATTGTGCCATGTACCATAAAGTTTCCAAATTGTGGTGGAAATCCTCACAGGAAATGGTAATATGTTCCAGAGAGCAGAATTTTTGTTGCTCTGTTACTTTCAATTATAGAAAAAATTGCGAAGAGTACAATGCTTTTCAATGAAACACCTATTTGGTATATGCAAGGCCCCATATTCAAATAGAGGATTAGGAAGAAACAAAAGGGTTGTGCAGTGCTTTTGGTTTTGTTATATGCTGAAAAGAACCTAGATAGCATTAAGTTCTGAAAACTGATGTTTTCTCCTACCTTTTCCTCTCTCTGCTTTAACAAATGCAGGATACTTGTTGTTTGGAAAGGAAAACTTGAGATCTGCAGCTGTGAAGGTTTTGGTTCTTAGGGTGCTGTAGTGCTTTGCCATGTATTTGCCTTTTGAGAAATTTATGTATTGACTTGAAGATAATACTGGTGCAGAGTGGTGAACCAGACCTACTGGGGCAATGTCTGGGCCCTCAAAAGACATACCTGAGCAATGGGTGGGAAAGTAAGAGTGCACCCTTCTGCTGTTGCAGCCTGTTATGGTGCAGGTGTCTTGCAAGACATGTTGGATATGTAATTACAATGAGAGTTCTTTATACTGCAAATTGTGAAGGTATATGCATCCTTTTCATAAAGTGCGTATTGACTTTGGGTAGGATTTCCTACCAAACATCTTGATGCACTTCTGTACAAACCTTCCTGTCTTCTGACTTATATTGCTGCAATTGATTCCTGCTAATAGTACTTCTACTCCGGTACAAATAATGTGTTCTTGATGCCTCTTTCTGGAAGTGCCAATCCACTATAATCATAACAATCTCTGCACCAGAAAAAAGAGTCACTGACGCTAAACAGAAGCAGAGGAAACCTTAGAAGTGGAACACTTTCTTCCCTTTGTAATTCAACGTTATAACAGACTGGGAGAGGGAATGTTTGCAGTGGCAAAGAAAAATAATTACTCCAACCAAAATAGCATAATCTCTTCATTGTATGTCAGTGTCTTCTCCCCTGAAGTTGGGAAAAAGGCCTGTTTTAAAAAGGAAAGGCACAGTATGTCCTTTGAAGCTCTTGGTGGCAGTGAAGTGTCACAAATATTTCAGTGCAGAAACTGCAATTGGATTCTGTGCATCAGGTTGAGAGTAGAGTCTGAGGATGTGTTAAATGAATTGCCCTGTGCTGGCCAGAGGCTCCACTGCTATTCTTATGCATTATTTACACCAGCTGCCTTTAAATATCACACTGGGGAGTTGTCTGTGGATTGTCTGTTCAGTTTTTGTTTAGATAGATGGTTCAATAACTAAGGTAACCAAAAGCAAAGCATATGTTACACTGAAATCCCTTCAGTTTTTCTGTATGCAGTTGCAGCCCCTCACTTCTCTGTACATCTTTTTGGATTCGTGTTCATATAGTTCATACTGATATAATTCACAGCATGATCCTTTGAAAGTAGGAACACTACCTTTTTCCCCTTTCTCACCAGGGTTGAAAATGACTGAGTACCTCTGTTTTGCCAAGGAAAAGTTAATGCCATGCAGGTCAGAGTACAAATGTGCTGCCAGCCAACACAAGGAAGTGCCAAGGTGCTTGTCCAAGAGTTTTTCCAACAGTCTAATGAGGTGAGAGATGAAAAGTGTAGGGCATTGGCTGCAAACAGGCCAGCAGTTGCCTACCCTGCACTGCTGACTGCAGCTTGCTAAATATTCCCATTCCTCATCTTCCTTGTCCTGATGGTTGCTGCTCATATCTGCTGACAGATAATTAAAGCTGCTTGATGTAACACTGTCCGCAAGTGTTTGCAGAAGTGGAGAGGAAGAAGGTGGAAATTGCACCTGGGAAGATTAGAGGGAAGAAGATCTTTTATGAAGACAGATGAATTCAAAAGTGGATGTGTTTACAGAAATCTTGTAAAATGCCATTTTCAAAATCTTTTTTGAAAACGGCATTTCACAAGCATTTTGACCTGACCATGATAAAGATTTCCCGTTTATCTTTATTAGAGAAGGAGGCTTCCTCCCATCTTCCATCCCCAAAAGGGAAGTTTCCTGGTGCTGCCGAACAAGATCAGCCAGTTGTGGTTTATGTTTTGCATTTATCACTTTGCTGACTTTGTTCAAAAATATAATCATTACTTAAATTACCCAAACCAGGCAATTAATTTCTTCTATTGGCTAGTATTGTGGGACTCTTTTATTTTAAATGGATTTGAGTCATTTCAGATGCTTCTATGCTTTTTTATTTGTAACCTGTAACAGGATTTACAGGTTGCTCTCTGGCCTTTGGCAGTGCAGATGGTTTTCCTTCTGCACGTTACCGTACTGATGAACCTGCCTTCCCTTTTCCTCTCTCTCCAATGTTGGAAAAAGGTAATAAATAATTACTGACTCAATCACTATTCTTTACTTACATGGAAAAGCAAACCATTTTGAGGATGTTGCCACAGTAGTCAGTGAACCAATGTGATCTAAGTGCTGCTGTGGTGAGGATTGTGGGCTTGAATCTTAATGTCTTTCTAGGCACACCTAAGGTGTTTGTTTATGGACTCACTTGGGCTTGTTCATGTGTTATCCTAGTAGTTCCTGCTGTTTGCTTTCAAGGGATCACTGCCTGGACCCATAGGCTCTTTTCTGCATCCTGCTGCTTCTACTTGCAACTGACTAGGACAGCTGTAAACTTGCAAGCTACCATATGGGCTGAAACACAGGTACCTTTCCACTGAAAAACTCACAGTTAATCTTTGCTTTTCTTTTTATTTCCACTTACCTTTCCCCTTGCTTTTGTGACCTCCTACAGCAGCATTTTGTGTTTCTGTGTTCAGGTGAACACTTTCTTTGCTAAATATTTCAGAGAAGCCTTAAAAGCTCCAGACTTCCAGCAGCGTTTACTCTCTTGGGGCAGCTGGAGTGCCTGTTTTTCACACACATCTGGTGGGCAGCAAAGCAGAGTCAAATTCTGCCCAGTAAATTTGGTGTTATGAGGTGGCTTAACAGAGCTCACATAATAACAAGGGTTGCTGGCTTAATCAGGCCTCTGTTAGATGAGCTGTTCTGCTGGAAATACCTCATACTTTTCCTGGAAAAGCCTAAGAAAAGCTGTGTGGCAATCAAGGTCTGGTCATCCCACACCCCTTTTGTGCTCGGCAGAATACACAGCCTGGTCTACTCTGTCACATACTCCTTTCAGTGATCCTACTGCAGAAGGAATTATGGTTTGGCATCTGCCAGAGGGCTGGTGAAAGTGCAGAGGTGAAAAAGATACCACAATAAACACACAATCCTCCATCCTGCCCCAAGGGCTGCAGAAAGCCAAGGGGTCTTTGCAGGACAAGGGCAGCACTGTCCAGTGTGCTGTGAGCTGTGGTGGGCAGTGGGGACAGGCAAGCTCTGCTCATGCACAGTTCCACAGGAGTGAGAGCAGCTGCCTGACTGGCGGGCAAGATGCTGTCTCCATTGTCAGCATGATGTTGTTAACAAGGGAAATGATTTTTTTGTGTGTGTGGATGGGAGTAAACTGTGGTCCAGGAAAGTGCTTGCATGGCAGTGCCCCTGGCAGCTAGTGGTGTCACTGCCTGCTCCAGAGACTGCAGTGACCCCAGATCAAACACCCAGGAGCTGGGCTCAGAAAGTGAATGTTGTCTAGTGTGGGTTTGCCTTGAGCACAGCTGTGATATAGCAGGGCAAAGGTTCATTCTGTGGTGACTCCTCTCCTTGGTCCTTCCCAAGTTCCAAGGGAAGGATTTGGCAATGCAGGGATTTAGAGAAAGGGACTCTTTGCACAGTTATGTCACATCTTCAAAGAAAGAATGGAAATGTTTAAAAAGATAACTTGGTGCATAAAGCTATTAAATGCTGCTAAGAAATAGAAACAGAACTGGCACAGCTGAGGTGTGCTTGTACATGCCTGCATGTGGTTTTGTGGGTTTTTTTTGTTTGGTTGGTGTTTTTTTGGTTTTGGTTGGTTGGTTGGTTTTTTTTAATTAGAAGCACCTGGTGTATAGACAACATTTCAATGGTGTTCTCCTTGGGACTTATTTTGAAGAATCATATCAATAGCAAATCACACTAATATACTGCCACTATTACAGCTTGTCTTAAGGTAAATATTGGACCTGTATGTGCGGTCTAGAAATAGCCTGGCATGGTAAAAGGAATATTTGAGCCAAAGAACTATGTTTTAACAGTCAGGGAAGATAGCATTTTTCAACTACTCTCCCCTCTTAAATAACTGCGTTTCTCATACTAATTTTTCCAATTCTATTCTCTGAACTGTGACTATGTAGTTAATGAAAATCAAAATGGAAGCTAGAGAATGAAGTACAGTTTTGCACGCCCATAATAAGCTAGAATTAAATAGTGGGACCAGAAAGCTCACAATGAGTAGCAGCATCCTCTTTCTGCACTAGCCTCATTAGAGAAAAAGGGACTACAGAGACTGAAGTTCCTTTTAATATGAATTAATCTATCAACAGTCTGGTCTAGGATTAAAAGCAGAATTAAGTTTTAATGGAGCATAAACACTCTAAGGGCTTTCCATTTTTTCAAATTTGTTCCTTTCCTGAAAAAAAGGAGATAAGTGCTTCATGCAAATGTGCAACTGGGTAAAACACAGTGTGAGTGAGGCAAAGATGATTTAGGTGAGTGAATGAATTTTCAAATAGAAAGGAGTGAAGATGGATGACAAGAGAAGTTAAACAAATAGCACATAATTAATTCTCACAATTTTACCTAATGCTTTGTGACATGGCTGTCACTAATATTGTCAGAAGCTATAAGTGAAATGGGATTGAAAAAAATTTCCAGGCAGCAGTAATCTCACTGTGTTGGAAGAATGTTTTTCTAAGATGTGTGTCCCTGGCTATATAGAGCTCAAATATACATGAAAGAGTAGCTTAAAAAGCTTAAGTTGTTCTGTAGTGACTTTCATCTTGGATGGCTGCTCTCCTTCCAACTAGCAATAGGGATAGATTTTAAAAATTGTATTTATTTTTATGTGACTGCCTTCCAGGGCACTGTCTACAATTATAAGGTGGCCATTGATGCATCTGATGTATCAATTTTACTGATTCATTTAGAGAATGGTCATTGGGATTTTTTTCCCTATTTGAAAGCATTTGTTTTCCCTGCTAATGCACCTGAGACTGACAGTGTCTACAGAGCAGAGATTGGCTTGTGGTTTGTTTTTTTGGATTTTCCCCCCCCAACCCCACTATATTTGGGTAATGCTCAGCTGGGAAGAAGCTGCTCAAATCCAGCAGGTTGCAGAGGGGGTGTGAACTGAGCTGAAGTGCAGTAAGGAGTAGAAAATAGCAGAGAGCAGAAAGAAAGCATCAGGGCTTGGTAGAGGGCCAGAAAGGAAGAAAGGGAGGAAACTGAGGCTTGGGTTTTTTCCCATAAGCAAGGTTAAGGAACTTCAGGAGGGAATAGATTGGTGATGGACCTTTCCTAGCTTAGCATTAAGTAGCTGAGGCAAGGAACAGGAAGTGCGGAGGAGTGGAGGGAGCTGTACAGGGATTAGTGGCTGCAAATGCAGAGCAGGGGAAAGGCACTGAAGATGGTGTTGTAATTCCATCAGCAGGCAGATATTTAGAGGATCTTGTCAGCGAAAACCATGCATATGAAGATCCAGTCAGAAATGGACTTCGGGTCATCATTGCATAGGCCTTACAAGTTTTTCCAGCTGGACTTTTACTGAGGATTAACTGGTTCCCATGACTGCAAGTGCAGCTGGACGTCTTCACATTGGACCTGGAGACTTTGTTAAATTTTCAAGCAAATAATATACTACTATCAACCCCAGCTGGTCATGTTGGGTCCCTAGCAGGCTGTGTCTTGTTAGTGGTTAACTGGAAAAATATTTTTGTAGACAAAATATGGCTCCTTTGGCATACGCTAAAAGAATAATATTAGGATCTGGGCCTGGACCTGCTGAATTATTGGCTGTTTGTCTGATGAATCAAGACTGTCTAATACCTAGACAATGCAATTGCCTGGGCTGTTCAGTAGATGTGTTTTAGAAAGCAGTGTAATAATTTGGTATTCGAGTAAATATGAAATGCTCTTAGCCTAGGCTTTCATTACTCTGTTTTGTTTGTAGAAGCCAATAAGTAGATCATGAATTGTGGGATCTGAATTTGATGTAAGATACAACATTTATAGAAAAAGTTTTTTTTCAGATTCTTCATCAGCTAGTGCTAATTATAAGATGGAGCAAACTTAAATGTGTTTGCAAGTGGTGTCAACTGGCTTCATGTGCTAAATGAGAATATGTATCACCAGACAACTTGGATTTGTGATTAGAATGTATCCTGGACAATCCACACCTGATGTTGGCTCAAGCACTTGAATCTAGAGGTGTATTACAGAAAGCAGATTTTTCTAGACACAGCTTACATGAGTGAGTTACACAACTACTAGGAGTGAGTTATTGTGATTTAGTCTAGTGAGAAATAGCTGACTGTGAGTTTTGTTTCTCTTCTTAACCTTGCTAATTTTAAATCACTATGGAAAAACTTGTATTGCAAATATTCATTATTCTTCCCTATGTTCTGGCTTAAGTTACTTGTACAAGAGGTCTCCAGTTCATTTGCTTTAATCCTTTCCCTGCCCAGGAAGAGCTGTCAGAAGTTCTCACAAACTTGCAAAGCAGAAGCCTTCATCCAACAGAGATCAGTATCTGGAAGAGACAGCAGAGCAAGGGGTGAAAATTCTGGAAGATGTGTTATTTTTGCGATGTTCAGCATCTTCCTTTAACAGATAAATAAACATTCAGTCAATTGCAAATGTTAGCAGGCAAATCTGACAGGGATATGAGTGGTCAGCTGGCCAGCCACAGAAGAGTGTGCAACAGATAAGCACTTGTATGATAAGTGTTTCCTCTCTCTGTTTTTCCCTCCAAAGTGTCAGGCACATATGTCTGTCACAGCTATTGGCAGTGACACTGATGGCTTGAGAAGGGAAGTTTCTAACTTTTGAGGTCAACATCAGAATTTGAAATTCTATATCTGTTCTAACTTTGTCTTAATACTTTCCATTTACAAAGTTTGCAATAAGCTGCAGAGTTTTACTGGGGGTAAACTCTACAGGGGTGCCAAAGCCCCAGTGATTGCAGGGAGGGGACAGAAAAAAGAATCAAAACTCCTGACCAGGTCAAGACCATTTGGGAAGCCAGGCAGTGGCCATTCAAACATCACTAAAGGAATAATGAAAGGACCCATTCCATAGACAGCAAGTGGGACAATTCTCAGTAGGAGCCCTTTGAGAATGGAAGAAAGATGCACCAAATAAAACCATCCTCTGATGAGACACTAACATCATAATACTGGTTACAGCAGCAAAAAGATTAAACTGAAACTTTTTCTAGATTCTAGGCCAGTTTCAGAGGTCATAAAAAGCAACTGAGCAAATAGCTAAATTGGAAGCCAAAGAGAACTTTTTAACTTGACTTGCACTGAGTTTTCAACAACCATAGTCATTAAACAGAAATCCCTCCTGGTTTAGGAAGGTGGGAAACTTTATATTTCATAAAAATGAAAGTCAGGCAAGAATTGTTTGATATTCCATGGTTTTTTTTAGTGACAAATCAATGCTGAGAGTTGTGAAATGTCTGAGTATATTTCTTGGGGAAACTACAGAAGTGTGCAACTTCTAGCTGCTGTGGGATGATAGAAGGAAGATGTATCCAAATTGCTGGTGACTCTATTCTTAGTCCATGTATTTCTGGCAAAAACTGATTTGCAACTGTCTCTTGGGTATCACTTACCTAAAAACTGAAATTTAAGCTTCAGGAGGATTGAAGTGACTAAAACTTTCCCATATTCTTCTTTCCAAGGGCTATGAAGGGATGGAGGTAGGCGCCATATGAACTGGTGGGCCCTAATTTGCTGGAGCTGCCCCACTCTTGCTGTGCGTGACAGCAAAATATGACTTACTGGCGCAGTGGAGCACATCACTAATATCTGCCAGGCAACTTGATTTCTTTTTTTTTCTCCCTGTCTCTTCCCTTAAGAACTTAGAGAAAATTTTTATTCTGTGGACAACCATGATGCTTGTTGCTATTGAAGGGAAGACAAGTGGGATTTTGCTTTGGTGGGGCTGGGGTGTAAATATGTGGACTTGGGGTCAAGTTGGCAAGAGTAATGAAAATTCTGTGATTATTTTTTTCTAAAGGTTGTGGTAATCATTGAGCTTAATAATTGGGTGTTTGAAAAAATGTTAGGTAAAAGCATGTTATAGTTGTACTTGGAAGAGCTGTCAATCCTTGAAGGGCATGAGATCAAGTTTACCAACAACTGGTAGTCTTAAATTTTAAGGAGGACAGCAGCTTCCCAAAGAGGGAGTCTACCTAGCATGGCAAACTTCTTCCCCACCCCAAGTATTTTGTTGTTCTTGTCAAGGGGCTGTTTTTGTGGGGTTCTTGCCAAGGACAATGTCCCGAGCTTTGGCATGAGGCTGCTGAGGCTGGAATAGTGCCATCAGCTGGCTTGCACTGGACTTCATCTTGCTGTGGAAAGACAGGCCAGTGCTCTGCCAGCAGTATGGCCTAGAGGAGCTGCAGAAATTGAGGCAGAGGTGAACTTGAACATTGAGGCAATAAGATGTTCCAGTGTCAAAGAAGCTTAAATTATAAGTATCCTCTAACATTTGTTGGTTCAAGATAACCAGATACTGTTTTATAGCTGTTTTAGAACCAGCTTTCTGTTACCATTGACTCAAGTGTTTCCCCGTGTCCTTGTGTTTTCCTAGTCAGCCTTCGATGAAATGAAATGTGTGTCAGTTGTGTCCCTTGATAGCTCCCATGAGCTTTCCCAAACTCTGCCCTTGCTTGGGGATGTTCTGAGGTATACAGCTGGAAAAGAAAGTGAAGTCTTGGGCTGACTGCTGCTTATATCTGTTATGAAAGCAAAACCTGGGCTTGATAGTGGCCCTTCTCCAAAGCAGCAAGAAAAAATCCACATCTTTGAAGGATAAAAATATCTTTCAGTCCCCAGTAGTTCCAGGAGAACAGTTTCTTCACAGTATGTTAATCTGTTACATACTCACATTTTCAAAAGAGTGTTGAATAGATTTTTTTTTTTTACTGTTTTGAAGAACAGTGTGAGGCAGGTAAATTTTTATGGGCTTTTTTTATTTTAAAAGTTATGTAAATGTATGCTATGGGAAGACTTGTATGAAATGTTATTTATATACTTGGGAGACTGTTTGATGAGGTATTATTGTCATTTGCTCTGTGATTCTAGACACTCTGAAAAGGCCTTAATGTCACATGTTAAGCACAAATAGAGATGCAGCAGAACAGGGGAGTGATTCATAAGAATAGCACTGTGCTTTCCTGCTGCTGCTTCTCTGCTTATGATTTGTAGGAAAGCTATAGTGAAAAGCAAACCTGCAGCTTAAAAAGGCTTTTCAGGTCTTAAATTACAAAAGCCTCTCTGTTGGCTTGGCTGACTGCTTCTGAGCTTTAAGCTGTCCAGTTTCCCCCAGATGACCTAACTTGTGGTACTTTCATTAGCCCAGTACAGTTTGGTCCCTGGAAAGGAAACTTGCTGGCAGAGAGCAAGTGTGACTGTTCACAATGCTCAGGACTCCCAGATTTGCAGGAAAGTTGGTGAAATGGCATATGCAGCTTGTGTGAGAAGTAGAATTATGCTGGAGTCTGTCTGCTTAAAAAAACCCCAAACCAACACACCCTTCAGTTAGAGATTACAGTGCCCAATCCAGCTGATTTTCCTTTCTGGCAGGGGAAGGTGGCACATGGAAGTTCTGGTGTATGTCCACCCAGTGACACAGAATGGGTGAACCTTTTCTGCTCCCTGAACGTGCGTGCCTGAAGAAAGTGTAGGTCTCTCTGCAGGGTTGTGGAGGCTGCAAGCTCCTGTCTGACAGCATGATCCAGAGCTCAGGAGAAAGGAAAGTTCTGTTTTCTGCTGCCTCCAAAGTGTCTGAAACTGTCCACTGCATGGTTTCTGGAGGAAGAAATATATATAGTGCTATCTATATGTTCAGATGTTATGGACCCAAGAGACTATTTTTGTTATCTAGTGTTTGGGGCTTTCTTTACACTGTGGACTTCAAGGGGTTATTTCCTACATTGGATTGAGTTATCTCTTTAAATATTTAATATTTAAAGACTCCTGCCTCTGCTGAGTCTACCACCCACCAGATAAGCTCTTTCAATATCAAATTATCCTCATAGCCATAAAAAGGCATCTTCTTTCAAGGTTGAATTTGTAGAGCTGTTTTTCTTTTGGTATTTTGTTGGTTTATTTTATGATTTAACTCTTCTTTCAGATTAATTTTTTTCTGTAAATCCTTGCTGCTAGATTAAAATAGCATGAATAAATCTGAAATATATAGGGTATTCTTAGAACCTTTGTATTTAATTTTCAAAATTATGTTGCTCATTAGAACAGGTTTTATTAAAAGAACAGTACAACTGGGAGGGAGGGAATACTAAAGTCTAATTAGTAAGTCTGCTCTCACTGATTAAACCCCAAACTTTTGGATTAACAAATTTTCTTGACTTTCTCTTGCTTTAATTGCTCCTTGCACATGTCTGTCTACAATGTCTTTATGAGTTCCTGATCAGGTCTTCCAAGTCCTTGACTTTCACAGCCTGTGTCATATTTTGATTTAAATCAAAATATCGCAATGTTATTTGGAATGAACTGTTTGGCTGCAAGCCCTATAAATGTGACATGAACTTCTGCCTTGGAGGATGCAGAACACCCATACTGGGTCAGACCAGATGTTCGTCTTGTCCAACAGCTTCTTTCCAGGAATGTCTGAAACAGATGCTTCTGGGAAGAAGGTTTGAAAAGAAAAAAAAAAAAAAAACAAACCGATCTCTCTCTTGGCTGCTCCCCAAATTACCAGTGCAAGTCAGCATAGATGCCAAAGCAGGAAGGTCTTTAGAAAAATAGAATTTGGAAGTAATTTTTCTTCTAGGTCAGGCATGAGGTTATTTCATGTGTGACTGCAGCCAGAACCACACAATACTATTTAGTCTGAAATAATCTGCATGGTGATCAGTTTAGGCTTTGTGAAACTACAATGTGTGAACTGAAGAAGCTCAATAACAAAGCGCATGAAAAATATTGTTTTGGGTTTTTTCTTTTACAGCTCAAATAAGGCTAAGATAAGCACATAAAAAATCTCTTTCCATTCAAAGGAGAAAAATACAAGGGAAAAATAGAGTACTTAGTAGTGGTAGTGGGGAAGACAAGAAAAGGAGGAGTAAAATGGAGTTTTTGAGTCTTACACTTGTACTCTTTGTTGACTTCATTTGATTTCTAAATGGAGGAAGATGATGATGCAATCAAGCAAAAAAAAAAAATTCCTGGCTACTGATTCTATGTATAACTCTAACTGCAGACTTTTTTTTTACACTTTACAACCATTTCGTTTTGAGCCTACCAATATAAAATACAAATGATTTCTCCAGCATGCATCTCTGTGCAACCCCTTTCCTATATTTAGGATAACCAAGTTTCTCTCTTTGTAACATGAACTGGACTTGCCACTTCACAGTATGGAGAAGGTGTAAAAGAGATGATTTTGTGGGAGAAAAAAACATGCAGCTCTTTGCAAGCCTCCTGCCATCACTGAAGAGTTGTGCATATACACTTTTGTTTGTATCCCCGGGCAATTTGGTTTCAAATGGGTCTACCACAGACATGGAGGTGGCAGGACTATTGAAAAAAGGGAAGGAGTACGCTGTGAAAAGAGTGGAGAGGAAATAAAATATAAATTGTCCACACTGCTCTCTCTCAGTTCCAGAGAACTGAATGGACACAGACAAAACCACAAAATGAATGACGACTATATACAAAATTATTTGCAGTGTCCAGAATAAAGTCTGAAATCACCAGACTTTTAAAATCGCTTTTATTTTGTTGTTGATTGTGTAGATCTGAACTACAAACTCAAACTTTCTTCCTTACAGCTAAAGCTTGACTTCAGTGTGTTTGTTTTTCTCTGCTCTGATGATGGAGGGCAAAAAAGTCATGTAGCTGAGAGCCAGATGCCAACACTAGCAGGGGTCTGAAATGAGAATAGGAACAGCTTTTGCTGAGCAGAAGCCATAATGCCATACTGCAGCAGAATATAGTTTAGTGCTTCAGCAAACCCATATTTATAGAAACCATCAGCACACAGCTATGGTCACACATCTGAAGGTTGCCTTTCACCCCCTTGTAAATATTTGTCAAACAAGACAGAAGGGTGGGAGATAGGAGAAAGCTCAGATGATGTTTTAAATTTCTACAGCACTGGAATTTCAGTACCTGCTGCAGAGCAGCTAGCCTTTACCTCCTAATCTGAAATACCAAAACTCACTCTTCTGAAGCTCTTGCCAGTTTTCACGCCCCCTTCCCACCCCCACAGCCTCACCACTACCGTCAGCATTTGCTATGCCATTTTGCTTCATTGCTCACTTGCTAAATATAAGTATGAGATTTTTCTTTCTTCTGAGAGCTCTGCTGTGCCATAAGCACTGAATTTTGACAACTTCTCCACCCAAGACTACTGAAAACTATGGATTGCCTAGAGAGGGGCATAAGTCCATCTTGGGTGGAATCTTTTGTTTTGCACTCAAGAAAGCAATTCAATCTGCCTATGCATGGTGTCATCTGGTATTGAGGACCCCCCAAATCCAAACAGATCCAATCCTCTTCAGCTGCTGAGGAAAGTTTATAATCCAGGCTTGGGTACTCTTGTTCATTATTAGCCAGTTTGCTTTTGAGGCAGACCTAAAGTCCACTTAGACTCTCAGTTTTGCTGGAGAAATTGGTAGCTTCATGTTAATCTCCTACCCAACACTAGAGCAGTCAGTGTTTTTGTTGTTCTTTCTGTCCATCTCTTCTCTGGGGAGCAGATCTGGACCTGAGCCCCTTCTGTTCCAGGATCAACAGCTCTCAACTTCAAGGTATTGCCCCAGTTACTAAGCTAGAGACCTGCTTGAGCACTCCAAAGAAGATGAGCTACCAGCTTGAGCAAATGTCTCCTGAGTAAGCAGTGGGACTATGACATGGAGTGGAGTTGCTGTGAGGGTGGTAAGCTGGAGTACTGTCGCCTTTCAAGGCCAGTTTATGTTTCATGGATACATATGAAAAAAGACTGCATTGAGCAATTCAGCAGATCTGTGGTTCAGCCTTCTGCCCCAAGCAGAGGGATCAGCTCAGATTGCTATGGGATTTCTGATCTTGAAAACCCCAAGACATATCCTGCACTGCCTCCCTTGCCAATCTGAATCAGTGCACAATGGTTTTCAGGGTATAAAAGTCTCTCTTTGAATCCAGTCTGTGCCTTTCAATTCTCCCTGTGCCCAGTGTCTTCCCACTGTGCACTACTGTCTTGAGAATGTCCCCATTTACTGGGTAACCTCAAAGGTACTGAAGGTCTCCTGTTACATGCCTCTGAAACTGTCTTATCTTCAGGTTGAACATGCCTTATTCCTTCAACCCCTCCTCAGAGGGCAGGTGCTCTGACCAACCTTGTGGTCCTTTTCTGAACTCCTGTGTTGGGGGACCGAAATCGGTGCTCAGTATTCCAAAAGCAACATGAAAAATGCTTATCTGAAAGGGGCCTCCCCTCTCTTGGTCTGCTGACTGTGCTTCTGATACCAGCAGCCCAAGATTTCTGTATGACCTTCTGTGTTGCCAGGGCAGCTGCTTGTCCCTCATGGCCTCAGAGACCTTTCAGAAGATGAACTCCAAAGGCAGTGACTAGCTGAAGGACTCCGGAGCATTCTTCAAAAGCACTTATGTCTTCATTGCCCATATAGAGCATTAACTTACTTTTTGCCTAAAGGAAGCTTTATAAAACTGACCATGTTTACCCTACCAGTCTTTGTTCAAGAACAGTGCTGGGTCATCTAGACATGTCAATTCAGTGAAATATGTATCACCTGGGTCGCTCTTAACTATGTGGCTCCTTGTTAGCATTTTCAGAAGCACCTGAAATTTAATGGGAAAGAAAACAACTATTCCAAGTTACATTGATTTGTAGTACAAACAGAATTTATACAGGTATCCCAGTATAAATAGGTGCAAGGGATTACATCAGAACATGCATGCACATAAAGGTTTGCTTGGTTACCACTGATCCTGGTAGTAGCAGCTGCTGGTCTGGTGTCAAACTACTTATGCACAGGAATGGGTGTAACCTTTCTGCTTTCAGCCCTGTCCATGGCTTGTACCCAACAACAAATGATTGGGGCAGCACCACTCCTCTTGTATCTGACTGCAGCTCATATTCTCTTTCTTTTGTTCTCCATTACCTTTCAATGTCATCTCCTTTCTTTTTCTTATTTCTCTACTCCTTTTTTTAGCTATTTCTAGATGTGCCTTTTTCTTAGGATGAGCTGCATCTCTCTGATAAGTATGCCTTACTCTCATACTGAAGAGACAGATCATCTTCTCAATCTCTACTTGCAATTCTGAAATGCTGAGATTGGAGGTTATTGCTAAATTGTCAGGACAGATCAGCAGTGAGGGCATATCCAAAGGTCACTGTTGGAAACTCAGGGTATTTCTGGAGAGTGGATCCAGTGTAGGCTGCAAAATAGTTGTTTGCTAGCAAATGCAGAGGCCTGGTCTTGTAGCTCTGAGAATGACCTTACTGGCCTCAGTGGAACTGTTGTGTGACAGGGATTGCAGGATCAGATTCTCCAGTATGTTTGATAAATGATGCATGTCCATGGGGAAATTGATTTGTTTAGCCATTCATGTATGCGTACATTTTGAAAAAGCACAATTTTGCTTACAGTTTCCAAAATAAAAAAGCAAATTTCCTGTCTACTTCTAAAAATGTAACATTGTCTTAATGTCAAGATGACAATCTGAAACAACTCATATAATAGGATCTAATTTACAGTGTGGAATCATTATCTTCCATCATCACAGTTAGCTACAAATAACGAAATAAAGCTGTACGGCACTTAAACAGAGGGAAATGTTCACATTAACGCAAAAAGTAAATTGGTGAGACCACATTCACAGTTAGTGGTCTGGCTGTT
The DNA here is from genome assembly GCA_013400175.1 of Phainopepla nitens. Classification (NCBI taxonomy): domain Eukaryota; kingdom Metazoa; phylum Chordata; class Aves; order Passeriformes; family Bombycillidae; genus Phainopepla; species Phainopepla nitens. Next base: position 94,636 of record VXBQ01006239.1, on the reverse strand, counting down.
TTTCCTCTGCCTCCTCCTCCACCTTTAATTTCAAGCATGAAGCAGGATGGGCTATAGCAGTAAGGAAAATATAGACTTCTCTTCTTTCTCTGCTCAGCTTCAGAGGGCAGGAGACAAGCCTGCATTGGTTCTCTCGTAACCAAGTATCACAGAGTCAGAACAGGAGGTCACTGCATTCTGTAGCCTGCAAAAGATGTGCAGAGCACAGCAAGAGGGGGACTAACTTGCTGGCCCTGATTTAGACATCTGTAAACAACAGTGCTGGAAAGCTGAGTGTCTTCCTACTGCATGCTTCTGTAAAGAAGGTAAAAAGCTGTAACATCGGCATTAGGGTTACAGTGTAAGTGGTACTCAGCAAGGTGCAGACTGTTTTGGCCTCCAAGCTAGGAGAAGTTACCTAGCTGTCTTGGTTTAACCCCAGCCATCCATCAAGTACCACACACTTGCTTGCTCACTGCCCCACTCTCTGGTGAAGAGGAGAATCAGAAACTAAAGCTAATTGTTGTGGATTGAGATAAATTTAATAATAGAAACAAAAAAAACCAAAAACAACACCACAAAAAACACACAAAAACAAACAAACAAAAACCTGTGATGAAAAGAGAGGAATAAAACCCAAGAGGAACAACTGATGCACAATACAACTTCTCACAACCCACTGACTAATGCCCAACCTCTTCCTGGGCAGATCTCTGTGGCTCCCAGTCAATTTTCCCCAGTTTAAATTGTGAGAATGGTATTCCATGGTATGGAATAGCCCTTTGGCCAGTTCTGGTCACCTGTTTTGGCTGTACTCCCTCTTGGTGTTGTGGCAGAGCCTGGGCAACAGAAAACACCTTAATTCAGAGGAAGCACTACCTAGCAACAGCTAAAACATCAGTGTGTTTTCAACACTATTCTCATACTAAATCCATAACATAGCACTGTACCAGATACAGAAGAAAATTTCTTCTATTTCAGCAGAAACAAAAACACCAATTTGTCAGCATTGTCCTTCATATAGATGAAATGCCAGTACCTGAGCCAAGGGTTCAGAAATAACCAAATGAGTGCTACTGCAGCTGTGTGCTCTGTGGGATGCAGCTGGTGTCTGTCTGTGCCTCCAACTGAGTGTGGGCCACCTGTCTGCCACCTTCAGAATCTGGCCTGAGTGTTGCCCTTCCCCTGTAGCAGAGACTGCTTCTGCCTGTGAGAATAGTCTACTGCACTAGTAGAAACGAGTTCTGGACAGCTGAAGATCAGAACACAGACATCTACTAAAAAGAAAACTTCAGTTTAAAAAAGAAGAACCAAAGTCTTTCTTGTTCATCCTAAAAATACTGGAGTGCAAACTGAAAACCCCTGGAGCTGAGCACCCAGATATCTGCACGTAAAATACAGCCAGAACATATTGCCTAGTCCAAAGGATCTACAACACTCTCTTCAGGTGCCTCACCACACAAGCTTTATACCCATGTTATTTGCTGTGAATCCTAATCTGTCACAGGAACAAAGCCAGGAGAGGGATCAAGAAAGTGTCAAAGCCCTGCTCCTCACAAGTACAAACAGTTAGTGGTGTGTGGGAAAAGGGTACCTCTCCTATGAGCAAGTGAGATGTGCCTCATGTTGTCTTCATGTCTTGAACACTGTCAGTATATACTGCTGCCCTGATGGGCCTTGGCTTTGTCAGCATCTAGGGCTTTTGAAGGGCAGCAATCCCTGCCCTATTTGAGAAGGCTAACACACCCCAAGGGAATAAACATACCCGTGTGCCTCCCCAGAAGTGAGCACTCTGGCCCAGTCACACTCCCAGAACACAGACCTGCAAAGAGGTCAAGTCAGCTCTCCCTCCTTCTCCAGGACACCACGAATGAAAGACAGGCTTAAGGTTTTTTGTGAGAGAAGACAAATTGTCTCAGACATGAATTTCTCAAGTGTTAGTTGGAAGTTTAAGTCCTTTTGCTTATTGAATTTCTCCGAAAGCATGCACAGAGATGCTAGGGTTTATTAACATAGCTTATGAAAGGTGTTGCACTAATTACTTAGTTCCAAGTGATGTGTTAGGAGCTATGGGATTAATAAATGTAGTTTGTTATTAAAAAATAAAAAAAATTCAGGAGGTAAGATATGCACTGCAATATGCTTGCTTATCAAGCCCTTGGTCTTTCAATCTTCAAAGTATATCAGCATTTCCAGATGAATGAACTGTTTATGAAGTATTTGTTGTGCCCCGCTTGAGATGGATGACAGAAAATATGACTGTCAGATATTCAACTTTCTCAAACATTATGCAAAAACCCAAACATATCCAGATATTTGAGCACATATACAACTCGTTAGGTTCGTCTTGTTTATATAGTTTTTCTTAGCAAGCTGTCCCAAGGTGTAAAGGCATCTCCTAAATGAGTTAGACTGTATTCTCCTTATTGTAAATAGAAACATTAGGGGTTCCAAAAATCCTCTTTCCTGACCATCTTTGCTCAGAGTGCTTGGTAACTCCTGAGTACTGTGTGCTGATGGGTTTGGGTGGATTTTGTGCTTTAGTTGGTTTAGGTTTGGTTGCCAGGTTGTGGTTTGGAGGTTTTTTATTGTTTGGTGGTTTTAGGGTTGTCAGTCTTCAAGTAAGTAAAAAATTTGGATGTTTACAAAGGACTCACAATGGAAGTAATGAGATGGTTTTAACAAGGCTCCTGCTTTGAGCTAGCTGTGTAATGGAGGGTTAATGTTTTCTAAACAGATTCCTGCTTTGAAGATGGATGTGTTAGATTCTCTCATTATGTACACCTGTGCTATGTGCTTCTCTGATAGATGGGGCTTATATATTTGGACAGGTTTCTGCCATTAATTTGTAATTAGATACTTGTCAACAGTGTGAATTGGTATTGCTTTTGTTCAGCAACCCTGTGATTGCTCTGTCCACCCTAATTAATGAACAGCTTCCTTATAAGCAGATTAATAAAGGTAGTCCCATTACCTAAAGTTATTTCGGTCACTGTGTTATACTACACCTCATTAGAGAACTGTAAAATGAAGTGGCATTTTAACTAGCTATTACTGAGTACCTGATTCTTTTTGTTCTGTCAGCTATTCTTTTAACTGGGTTTTTTTGTGGATCTTGTTGAGAAGGCCCTGACTTCTGCCCACTGTTCTTGCGCACAGCCCAACTTTGTGTAAAATGTCATTGTGCTTAAAAGCAGCAAACCTCTTGCTGTATTGCTAGAGAAAATTTTAATGGAAAGTTCTCCATGTTCTACTTGATGCAAAGACAAAGGTTTATCTATTAAAAAAAAGGAAAAAGTCAGTGACAGATACTGTGAGGTGTCCAACATCAGTTAGAACTTGTTACACCTGCTCAGCTCAAACCCTGAATGACTGTGTAAAAGAGTAATACCATGATATAAATTGGAAGATTATAAGCAGCATTGACACAAGAAAGTCAGAAATCATGGCAGACTACTTGCCACATTCTGCTTGTATTGGCCCAGGACTGCAGAAACACTCATGGGGAGCCAGTAATGTTGTGTCCTGTTGCCATGCAGTACAAGAAAGACATAGACACACCTGAAGGATAGGATGCCATTCAGAGGGATGTAGATAAGCTCAGGAAGTGGGTCCATGGGAGTCTCAGGTCTTCTAAGATGACCCAATGCAAGGAAAAACCATGATATCAACACAGGCTGCAGAATGAAAAGATTGAGAGCAGCCCTGCCAGGGAGGACTTGGGGGTACTGGTGGATGGGCGACTGGACATGACCCAGCCATGGACACTCACAGCCCAGAAAGACAAACATGTCCTGGGCTGCAGCAAAAGCAGCATGTGGCCAGCAGATCAAGGGAGGGGGTTTTGCTCCTCTATTGAAGTGGGTCCATGGGAGTCTCAGGTCTTCTAAGATGACCCAATGCAAGGAAAAACCATGATATCAACACAGGCTGCAGAATGAAAAGATTGAGAGCAGCCCTGCCAGGGAGGACTTGGGGGTACTGGTGGATGGGCGACTGGACATGACCCAGCCATGGACACTCACAGCCCAGAAAGACAAACATGTCCTGGGCTGCAGCAAAAGCAGCATGTGGCCAGCAGATCAAGGGAGGGGGTTTTGCTCCTCTATTCTGCTCTGGTGAGACCCCACCTGGAATACTGCATCCTGCTGTGGGGTCCCCAGCATAGAAAGGTCATTGACCTGTTGAGATGAGTGCAGAGGATGACCACCAAGATGATTAGAGGGATGATGCCCCTCTCCTATGAGGAAAGACTAGAGAATTGGAGTTGATCAGTCTGGAAAAGAGAAGGCTTTGGGGTGAACTTACTGTTTCATTCTCCTATGTAAAGGGGGACCCACAAGATAGAAAAAGACTTTTTTAAAAGGGCATGTAGTGACAGGACAAAGGACAATGTCTTTAAACTGGAAGAGAGTATGTTTAGATTAGATATTTAGAAGAAATTATTTACTATGAGGGTGGTAAAGTACTGGAACAGGTTGTCCAAAGATGTAGTTGGTGCCTCATCCCAGGGAGTGTACAAGTCTGGGCTGGGCGGGGCTTTGAGCAACCTGGTCTAGGGGAAGGTGTTCCTGACCATGGCAAGGGGTTGGGAACTAGGTGGTTTTTAAGGTGCCTTTCAACCCAAACCATTCTTTGATCCTGGAGAGAGTCCAGACATTCAAAGTCCACCTGGATGTGTTCCTATGTCAGCTTCTCTTGGTGACTCTGCCTTGGCAGGGGGTTGGACCAGATGATCCCTAGAAGTCCCTTCTAACCCTAACTATTTTGTGTGATACGGTAAGCATCCACCTTCATAAAGTGCCTGTTCTTGTTCTGAATCAGTGTGTGCTCAAGCTCCCTGAAGTATTGACAGTTTGGTTCAAATTGTACAAGGCAGGGTGAAGCTAATGAAGCCCTTACTATTCTTTATGTTGTAGCCACGGACTAGCCAAGAGTTTAGAGAGTACATCCCCAGGTGGAGGACAGATAGGAAAAAGAAAAATTCTCCCTGTAGAGGAGGGTTATTGGTTCACTCCTGCAAAATTTAGTCTAGGGATTGAGCCAGCTGGTTCTGAACTAGGAGGATGTGTGTTTGATTTCCCATCCCACCCACTTTTCTGTCTCCCTTCTTCTCAGGGAGGCATCAAACCACTCTGATGTGGGAGTAGTGGATATCTTTAGCAATGGGGCAGAGTGAAAGGTGGGCACTGAGCCCCTCAAAACTTGGTTTCTGTTGTTTTTTTTTTTTCCCTGAGGATGCTCATAACCATAACTGAGATCAACATTGAATGTAGAAAGAGAAGTAGACAAATGCTCCTTCTGGATGTGTTGGGGTAATACTGAGCCATATTAGTTTTTTGAAACATGAACACAGAGAGCATCATGGTGATCTCGGACTCTGCTGTTCTATGTTTCTGGGAAGATGTAAAAAACCTTAAACGTGAAGAGAAGCAAACAGGTTTGTGGTGACATAGAAGATTTATTTTCTCAAAAATTAGTCTTATAGGTTTATTTTATATTTTAAAGAAGTGTGGGTATTTCACTTCTCAATGGCACCATTGAGTGGAACATAGTTATTTGAAAGACCTTGCAGAATTCTGCTCTGAAGTGAACATACAAACTTTAGAAGATATTTCAAGCAAAGCCAGATAAAGGTCACAACAAGAATTAGTGTCACTATATCCTAGGATGATGCATTTTCAATACTAAGGTAGCCAAGAAGAATATAAAACATTAATATATAGCATGCAAGATTTCCATTTTTAGAATTTATTTTACTACAGCAATTAAGCCGTTATCAGAGTAGCCATGCAGTAAGGGAACATGTAGGCTGACAATGCTCTTCATACAAACTAAACATTTAAACTAGAGTATAGAATTATTGTAACAGTGCTCCATGAAAAGTGGTTTGTTTGGGTTTTTTCAACTGAAATATCATAGCATAAAATTCAATGATTGGGGTCTTTATTACAATAGTGATGGTGTACAGAACAGCACAAAAACCTTGATCTGATATAGAACTTGACCCAAGGAATGAAAATCTAATTGGATGGGAAGCTACTGCACTGAAATATTTGAACCAGAGTGTCTTAGGTTTGTTTTTTTTCTTCCCTCAAGGCTGTTTACATGAATTGCATGACTGGATGAATTCAGCATGAATATCAATCCAAGGGAAGTGTTGGACAAATTTTAAACACAAAACTGTCTTTCTAGTAGTATGCAATCCAATTGTTATTCTAGTAGTCTAGGAAGATTGTTTTCTATTTGCTTACTTGTGTCAACATATATAACTACTCCCCTTCTGGGGATTGAGCACAAGAAGGCTAAAATAATCACTTTGATTAGTAGCTTTGATAATCATAAAACTTTTCATCATTTGAGCAATATGAGTCTACCTGGGGTAATCAGACTTAAGAGTGCACCTTGATTTCAGCGTGTATTTCCAGTTTGGAAAGTACAATTCAAGTACAGTCATACATCCATGGGAACTGAAAATGAAAAAATTCAATACTTGCCATGCAGAGATCAAAGACACAGGAGGGCAAGGGAAAATAGAGCCTGTCTGCAGATGGAGATGGATCATTGATGGTTGCTAGGTGGAATGGGAAGCGTGGTAGCTACTATGGCAGCTACATTAGGAGCCAGTCCTTCAGGTGCCAAACAACCTGACCCCTCTCACACTAATGACCCCTTTCACAACAGGAATGAGCACCTTGGTGTCTTATTTTACTCTATTTTTTTCCTGTCTCTCTGTGTAGTGCTTAACACTGGAGACTTAGTGATGGCTGTCATCAGTGTGAAGTAGAACATACATACCATTTGCCTGTCATAAATGCAGCACATATACCAAATTTTATCTGCATTAGATGGTGGTTTTGGTGAGAAGGACTCCTACTTAGTTTTTGTACACTTGAAACTCCAGTCCTTGCAAGCTGTGCTCCTTGTTTTGCAGTTAGGTGTTCAATTTAGCAATACAAAAATCAATCACTTCATTCTTTATTGTCTTTCATCTTTTTGCACCACTTGTTCAATTTATCCTTGTCATGCTGTCCTTCAGAGTATTTTGTGACTTCTTCATCTTAGTGTCATCTACGTACCTCCTTTTTTCCATAGTTTTGTATGAATGCTATGTCTATTCTTTCCTTAAAGTCATCAGGGGAGATGCAGAAGAGAGACCAACTCAGGCTGCATAGGTGCTTTGCACTGGAGGAACTTCTCCAAGCCTGGCAATAATCTTTGCTAATATGTTTTGTTGTAAATGGTTGTGTATTTCATACAAGCTTCTGTGTAGAGCCTCCCAAATATGAATTTTTTTACTTTGTTCGAACAATACCATTTCTACTGCTTCCTCTCTGCCTTGGTTCTCATGTAATAATAATGGAGACTCTCAAGCCAGAGTACTCTATTCATGAAGTCTCTTGCACTTGCCCTTTCAACTGTGATATATCAAGCTACCTTTTAAAGATATTTAAAGCAAAGACTTGAATGCAGCAATCCAAACAAGGTATAACCTTACCTGTAACAAAAGTTTAATATCTCACCAGCAATTTACACTGGCACATGATTGTTCTTTGAGCTCAAAGTAGGATCCAATCACTCCAAATAATGATAGGGAAATACACATTTAAGCAAAATTTTCTCTTGGTTGAATAATATCTCCAAGTCTTTCATTATTCTCTAAAGGTCTAAAATGGCAAGTGGCTTTTAATATTATCCTAAAAAGTTACAGCAGTAGAACAAGGTTAATTGCTTTACAATTGCTGCTTTCTTTGCTTAGTCTCTGCTCAAGGTCCAACACCATTAGCCTTACAATTTCAAAAAGCTTACTTGATAATTATTAAAATCATTACAAGGTTGTGTTATCTGCTTTCTGCATGTATTTAAAATTATATCTAAGATTTTTGAGCTGGTGATGTACTATTTTTATAGCTGTGTAGGAATCTTTTTTCATTTCTTTTGTGCCTTATCACACTGTGCCTGAGTGGAACAGCAACCATTTCTCATGCATTGTTTATACAGAAGCAGCAATGTCTGTCACGGTTTTAGCATAACTTCATGGCAATAAAACATCACTAATCAACAGACTGCAAGCTCTGTAGCCAAGGTTTTTAGAAAGAGTCAAATTTTTCTTGTTTCAAATCTGTTGCTCAGAGTTGACCTTGAATAGGCCCTCTGATCTCAGAGAGCTGTAAATGTTTATCTTCAATATGGATCTCTCTGGTGTTGTTTGAAGTTGAACACAAAGGTGCCAATTGTTGCCCAAAATCTTACCTATGTTGGAATGATCATGCTAAATGTAAGATGCTGTTTGAAGTATGACAACATATTTTTGGCATGTCTGTAAGCTACAGATTTTGGCACTATCAAACAGTAAGGGGGCCAAAGCTCTACAATTGCAAGACTTTACACTTGGTAAAATAACAGTCTAAAATGTTCTGTTTTGAAATCACTAACAAGGAAAATTGAACTACATAAATATAGTGTCATTATGAAAATTTAATCTTGGAAGTGGAACTTATTAGTTAAACTGGGAGAAACAGTGAGGGAGAGAAGGACACTTAGGGATGAAGAATTAAAGCTTTAGATTTTATGATACCTTACATTTTCAGCTGATTTTTGGAATCATCATCTGTGAGTGGGCCTACTACTCAGTTATCAAAAAACCCTGCACAAGCTTCTCCATGGCTTCAATAAATATTCAATTGAATATTTTATTTGTTGAGAAAATTAGATTGTATATAACTAAGTTTACATTGGGCTTTTCTCGAGGAGAAGAAGAGAAATCAGGTTTCATTAGGAACTTAGTAAAATATGCGTTCTGTTATATCTCTCTAGGGAGCAATAACCATTGTCTTGACTCTTGCAAACCTCTTCCTTGCATCTGGAAAGATGGAGTAAGAGTTGCTTAAGGAGAAAGTGTCTATAGTTCTGGCAGCTGGGAACAAGTTTGGGTGTTGAGGACAGTATCTGACATTTGGAATTTAAGAATTTCACTAGCCTGTTAGCTCTGACTGTGATGCTGCATAGTGATTGTGCATTTCATACAATGTACAGGTAGGCAATTATGATGCTATAATCAGCATGGCACTGCAGTTTGTCAATACTGCATACAGACACAAGCTACTTTACTCAGGATGGAATAAACAGATCCCTTTTGGGCCAACATTTCTGTAAAAGAAAATTAAAACAGATGGATAAGAAACCTTCAGTATGCATAAGACTTAGAATGCACTGAAAACTTCTGAAACTTTTAACACTTTCTTCTAAATACAAATTAAGAGGAATTGAAGAAGTACCTGAAAGGGACAAGATGCAGAGTCAGTTTTGGAAGTTATTTAACCTCAGGAGGACTTTAGGAGTTTGTTTACTAACATAAGGATGGCTTCACCCAGATCTAACCTAGCAGGGACATAAAACTGTACCACACTAGTAGTGAATGTTTACAGTCTTGTAGTCTCCAGTTAGCTCTGAGAAGACCTCACAGACATGTATTCCTTGTTTAAGAGCTGCTTCTCAAGAATGTTGATGGCTAACTTAACAGCCGAAAAAAAAAAACCAAAGTCAGTAAGAAAGACCGGACAGCAAAAATGGCTTCAATTCCACTATTAAAGAGATTAAAAAAAGATCAAAATACATTCCTGTATGCCACTGAAATAACTATTTCTGTACATCGTGGTGGAGATAATGATGGGAATAATATTGTCCAGATATGAAGGACTGAACAGCAGAACCTACCACTGACATTGTGTAGAAACACTTTACTCTGGGATCTTGCAGGAAGTGGTCTTGCTGGTGATGCTTTCACCTATCATTTTGACACATAAATGTTTTTCAACGGTACAAAATAAGCTGTTTCAATGTAGGGCCTGAGCAAGCATTGCTATCACTATTCTGGGTGTTGGATAGGTTGAGGTGTACAGTGTATCTTATTATGCTACGGTCATTGAAAGTTTCATTCTCTCTAGTTTTATTAATGGGTGGTAGACTTGAAAAGAAAGTAAAACACTTATTATGGCTGCAGTTGCCATTCTCTTTTTCCTTTGAAATTTATAAATCAGGTGGAACTGTGAGGTAGCAGGCTTCCTGTTGGAGCACATCATGTCCCCCTGTTTGTAAATTACTATCTCCTACAATGTCAAAGAGCACTATAAAATTGAGTTATTATGTTATGACTGAAGTAAAACACTCCAAGGCTGAAGTGGGAGCTCTAGTTCTATGCAGAAATTTCTGGTGTGCACTATTGCATGCCTCTGAGGATGCAACCAGTTGAATGTGAAGTATTACTGTTGGGGCTTGGCAGGAGTTATTTTAGCATCAGCTAGGTAATATTCTCTGTTCAGCTTCCTTTTTCCAGTTCCCAGCAATGACTTCTTGTTTTCATCTTTTGAACTGATATTTTTCTGTAATTTGGCCTTTCCTGTGGAGCCAGATGTTTGTTTTCAGATGTTTGAAAAAACAAAATTTCTACCCCTGAACAGAGACTACTCCTCTGCTGTAAAAATATATTCTGCTCTTCTATTTTTATTTGAAAATGGAAGCCTGGCAGGGAAATAATTTTGGAGCTATGCATGACCTCATTTTGAAAGGCATTGACTTTGATTTCTCAGTTCTGAAATACACATCAAAAAAATTTAAAAAAACATACAGAGGGCTTGGTGAGGGTTGTTGCTGATTGAAGAGAAAAGCAGTATATTCATGTTAGAAGATGCTTTCTGCTTGTGATCTTACAACTACATTAAAATAGCAAGCCATTCTGTGGAAAGCTATTGATATTGAATTCAGCAGAGAAAGCTGAGAAGTACAGAAGGTTTCTGGAGAGAAGACCTTCTGAACTTCCTGCTACACACATAGTAGGTTGATAAGATGCTACCATTTTAAATGTCTGCATAAGACTAAAAAAGCTGTGCTCTGGAGCAAGATCAAGGATGCTCTAAGGCACTAAAGTGTTGAGAAAAGTGGCTGGCAGAGACCTCAAGAAGACAGGAAAAAAATTTTTTTTGAGGTTTAAGTTTTAGAGATGAAAGGATGTGTTCTTGGAGACCTTGGTTCTATTTAAAAATTAGTGATATTACAAATTAAAAGGGCATTTCAATGGAAACAATTTGTTACAGGCAAATGCAACACAGTACTTTAGTGAAATCTGTTTTCCTAAGTATATGACACTGTCTTTGGTCTGAACATTGGTGCTGCTGGAGAGTTGATGCCCATGATGAATCCCAAATATTTTGTTTCTGCGATTACCTTTTGTAGTGTGACTTGGAGCATCAATCCCGAATAAAAGCTGGGACTAATTCATGGATTTCAAAGCATCTGAAGTCACTTTGGTAGCAAATGAAGGAGGATTTGAGTTGAATTTGGCTTGGTTTAGGCCTTGAGAGATACTTTGAGCTTCCAAAATTGGGAAGGTTGGGGTTTTTCAAACTTTTTATTAGTCTCCTTGTACAAAATCCTCTTTTAGAGGCAGTGTGTCAGCTGTTGCAGATATTCCTAGTGCTGCAGGTATTTCTGTGCTTACTTCTAACATAATTCCACTGTTTGAGAACAAACTTATGCCAAACAGTATCAGTTTAATAGCTATACTTAATCATTAATAATCAGTACATGATGAAAGTAGTGATTCTAACTGATTTTCTTTTGTAGGAAGAAAAAATAAGCATTAAAATGCAGACAACCCATGTCTATTGTATCTAAAAGCAGAAAAAGGAAATTTTTTTGCATCAGAAGTCATTCTGTTTCACATTGACGTTTCTCAGTTCCTAAGTCTTCAGAAACTACCTTTTATACTCAGCCAAAAATAAATTTTCTTTTCTAATCTATTCTGAGTCTAGATAAGTTACCTTTCAGGCTCAGCAGGATTCCAGAGTCTCTGTGTTGTTCCTAAACTGTAAGAAAAGTTACGGAATAAGCCTAATTCATAAATAGTTACATAGAAATTTCAATGGTGTCATGAGCTTTGAAGGGAGAGCAAACTAATAATAACAAAATGAGGGCTGGAGAAAAGGAACACAGTAGCTGATGGTGGACTTTTCTTTCTACCCTACAATCTTTTCTGTTACTTGTCTATTTTGTCCCTTCATTTTGCTTCTCTCTTGCTTCAGTGTGCAACAACATTGACCTGCTGTAATGATCACAAAGCTAAAGGCAGAGCTGAATTGTTTTGTACCTGGCATGGGCTGAACACAGCAGCTGCTCAGGCTGTGGCATTTCTAACAAGGGTTGAAGACACGTGTGGGGAAAGAGTCACCTTGGTTCAGTTGCACAGTGCTCACTTCAATAATCTATCAATCCAAATTATCCCAGAGTGTTAATGACTGGGCTGTAGGAAGTACAGAATGAAAAAAAACCATTAAAATCACTTATATTACCAATCTAAGTGGGGTGGGAGTGTGCATCATCCATCAGCCCTATTGATCTAAGCTGGTATCAAGCCAAACTGTTTTGATTTGAGATATTGACAATTTCAGTCTCACAGAGGTGGACTATTAGCATTGGAAGTCAGCTGGTACTAGTGATGATGCATCTGTAGAAGGAGACTAATAATAACTGGAATGCCTTTGAATCAATAGTGAAATCATCAGTGAGTAAGTGCTGTGTTTTTCAGGCTTTGATGGGGTTTTGAAGATATGCTGTATAGACAGCACTTGTGAAAAAGGGGAATAAAAGACCTTTCCCACAGCAGAAGAAGGGTGCTTTGTTATAGCAACAGCATTAGAAGTGGTTTTGATATCTAGGATACCATAGACAGGAATCATTATTGGTATAAAAGTGTCATGGCAACATGTATGGAAGCTTTATTTTGTTTCCTCCTTGGAGGACGCTATTGCTTCTTACCTTTTTCACTTTTCCACTAACAGGCAAGTTCATTAGTGCAAAACAATCTCTGTTTTGTGAAAGCATTTCTTACTGGGATTTTTGTGCACTTACATTATGGCAATAACATTTGAGATAATAAGCCAGACTCCTTCCTGATGAAAGCAAATGCAGTTACACTGAAAGTAAACATAGTTACACATTCAAGAGATTAATAAGATAAAAGTCTCAGCTTTGCAAGTGACACAAATAACCTTATAATACACCTTAATTCTCTGCTAATAAAATCAATGAGTAGAGCGTAACAGTAATAATATATAATTGAAATAAAGCTTTTTATTTCTGTTTTAGATGTTTTGATTTGTGGCAAACACTGGGACAGTGGGGTTTGTTTGCTTTTGAATTTTGGGACTTTTTTTCCTGTGGGTTTTTGTTTGTTTTTTTTTTTAATCAGATGTAGGGGAAATAATATAAATGCCCTGGGGAGTGTACCATATGAAATGAAGATAATGAGAACCAGAACCACATCCCAGAGTGGTTGAGGAATGATCATCTATCACACATACAGAATGCAGAAGATCCTTGCAGGTAGGCATTAAAGGACAAAGTCAGTGGAGCTGCACCACCTTTCCTGCATGGAATAGTGTCCCCTGAGCTGCTGGCTCACTGACAGGTACTTACCCTTTAAAAAAGATAGGCTATACTCAGCCTGTGATATAATCCTCAATACCGTTTTTCAGCATTATATTAACTCTGAGATGTTAATTTGGAGAAATACTTCATATTTAAGAAACTAAAAAAAAAAAAATTAAAAAGAATAGTCATCTCACCAATAATTAAACTGCAGGCAGGAAACCTCTGCCTGCTAACCTGTCTTGTTTTCCCCACCCCATGCCTGTGTCACTCCCCCTGACTTTTGTTGGCTGAGCTGTACAAGTGAACAATCCTTCCAAACCAAGCAAAATTATCTGTTTTGATTCAAGCTGCAAAGATTGGTCTTTGTGTATTTTGCTGGAAGGGGATTTGAGGAAGGCAGAAATCCCCAGCACCAGCTGCTAGTGAACAGCTGGGTGGGCTGGCAGGAAGGAGGTGCCACCTTCCACTGGCACCATGCACTGGTGGGAATGCACATTTATCTCTTTACCATGTACTGGCTAGAAACAACTTTGGCTGCTTTCTTTTCTTCCTTCAAAGTGAGGAAACTCCAATGAAAATATTGGTTCAAATTTGTCTCCTCTCTGTGAATATCATCAGGAAATAAATTAGGTCCTAAATTCTCATGCATGAGCATACAGATGCTTTATGAGACATGGCAGCATTCTAACCTCCAGTACTTTTGTTCTACCAAACCCTCAATTTCAGTTCTGCAAGTATCTTGATCTCTGCTATTTCTTTGTTATGGTAACAGATAGCCTCTGAGGGTGGTGAGCAACCCCATACGTAAAGTCTCACTCTCAACTTCCATAAGAGATCTATTTGGTAAAGAATCTTTTAAATAAATTCTTAATATATTTCTATAGGTTAGCACAGGGCATGCTTGGCTTGTTTTCTGTCATGTTTTTTTCCTGCTAAGGAGAATAGAAATGGCTGGGGACTGTATTTCTTGTACTTTGATTTTCTTAAGGACATTGGGTTTTTTCCTTCCTTTTGACTTAACACTGATTAATACTAAGGAGCATTATACAGACCCCATGACACCACAGATAAGCTTTCTGTTTTCAAGATCCTGAGGCCAGTAAGCTAAAAATCTATGCATCTTGAGCTCAGTGTTTAAAATTGCATTTTGCATATGAGCCTGTAATATATTGTATCATGCTTTCAGGCCAAATTAAATACCCTGAATGGGCCTCAGCAGCTCACCATGAGGCTTTTGCAATAATTCATCCATTAATAAATACACAGAATCTCTGGGAACATACAGGAATTTAGTAAATGTAAAACAATCCACCCATAAGCTTTTTGGGTGTGTTAGGTTGGCTTGTGGTATATCATGAATTCTCTTGTAGGACAAACTGTTCTTATATTTCAGTGTAACAGAAATGTTTGCTCATGAATTTTGTCCTTGTACAACCTAATGGTTGTGTTTGGTAGTGGTTTTGCCAGGGTTTCCCCTTCATTTCTGTCTTTTCTAAGTGATTTGGAGGAGAACAACAGATCTAGCACACCAAGAGCAAGGTCAAAGGAGAGGTTCCAGCAATGGTTCCATTACATGGAATACCAAACGGAGTTAGGGGATTCTTCATGCCAAAGTCACTTAGAGGGAACTGGGATCAAGCTCAAATATAGGTCTTACACTTGTCCTCTGTGGGGCAAGCATTAGGACTTTTTGTGCTGTGGAAGATTCTCTAATTGATAAGGACTTGTACTGATATATTTAGCATAGTACCTTCTAATAATAAAAGTAAGAAAGTATCCTAGCAGCACTGTAATATGGTAACATTTTTTTCTGTAAACTCATGAAAAAGAACTGTCTATGCATCAAAACAAACAAGACAGCTTAGCTGAAATTCAAGTTAGGAACAATGCATTCATAATCTTGTGGAAATCGGGAAAGGAGAAAAAGGCAATAAAAGATTAAGCTGGTTTTTGTTTGTTGGTTTTTTCTTCTTCTTCTTCTTTTTCTGAGTGGCTGCTGCTATTCACTGCTGTACAGAGAAATTGGGGAAACCAGTCTATACCTCATTCTTTGCAGTCCTGTCTTGAGTACTTGGGGAGGTGGTGGTAGAGAATTAATGGCAGAAAAATAAAAGCCTATGCCAAATGAGGGCTGTACACTCTTGCAGCCTTCACCTATGTGCAAAAGAAGGGTGTGTGAGTGTATAAATGTTTTATCTACCAACTGGTTTTTAAAAAGGTGTGGTTACCACAGCAACTGCCACAGAGTTGTGATTTACATTGTGACACATCTTGCATGCTCCACAGCACAGAGTGTCTTTCCCTCTGGTTGGAGTCTCTGGGGTTATCAGATACCTGCTCAGTGTTACCTCCACTGCAGCTCCCACCCCCCGCCCTTTAGCTAACTCACTGTCTCAGCTCATGGAGTGGAGGCAGGTGGTACAGACCAGTGTCTACTTTCATATTTTAATGCATTCTGGCTTGGTTGAAGTGTTGGTGGCCTTGAGTTCCATGATCCCGTGGTCACCTGTGCGATCAATGTAGCATAGAGCAGCAGCCATGGCAGATTTGAGTTTCAATGCAAGAAGAAAGGGCAACAAGTGGACAAATCAAATGAAAGCTTAATTAAAGTTGCTTGCAATTGACCTAAATTATCCTGTTTTTTCTTTGTCTCTCTCATCTTTGGCTTTTCTTATTTGCAAAGTTAATTTGTACCTGTGCTGATAAATTACGTAACTGCAACCTCTCTGGTGATGGTAGTGCAAATGTGTGCTCTGCATGTATCCATTGGGTTCTTGTAGAGTTGCAGTTTTGTCAGTGCATTATGTAAGGGGGTAATTCTGTTGGGAAAAAAAGTAATCAAACCCAGGGAAAGGCTGTTTCTGTAATAAATAGATGCTGTAACAAATAGCTGCTATCCATACTTCTATGGACAGATAAAAATCATTCATGAAAGAGATCCCGAGGCAGTTTCACTTTCTTGGTTTTCAAAACTAATTTGAGCCACAGCTTTTAGTTTGGCCTCTTTCTATTTTGCTCAAAAACATTTTTATGTCTTGCTAAGGAGAAAAATAATCTTGATTGAGTTTTCAGAAAGGTGCATTTTAATGAAACCATGGAAATACCTTGAGGTGGTGACATTACAGGCTGGCTTCTTTATTGTTGTACCTCAGTAAAACATGAACCTTTGAAGGGAAAGATAAAGGCAAGCCTTCTGGAAGACAGGTTCATCTTGCCTGAAGTGGTAAGGGACACAGGAAAACCACTTTGTCTTGCCTTGGTAAACAACTAGATTAAGTTACCTCAGATTTTGCTACTGCAGTAAGAGTGAATAATATTTTTTTTTTAAAAAAGTGTATCTTTTCTAAAATAGGCAAAAACTAAGCCTACAAGAATAAGTAAAAAAAAAAAGCGAACAGAATTATGGGAAAATAGTAGACAACTGCCTTATGCTGGATTCAGAAAGATATAAAAGCTCTTGCAAATTTCTTATGTCAGCTAGTGCCTTCAGAGAGTAAAAGTACAAAATGATAGTTATTGCAATTTTATTTTTGGCTTTCTACTTTAGGTTTTTTGCATGAGCAAAACAGAAGGGATATACTCACTAGGAAAGCAACATCAAAGGAAAACAACCCAGCTGGAAAATAAAGGATGTCCACATTGCTGTGTAAAGGAACATAGAGAAGTCAGCTTAACAGCACATATTCCATTTGAATTAGCCACCACTGCTGTAACAACTAGGGAATACTAGAATGCAGCATCAACATGATATTTGTACTATAGCATATATCTCCCAGGCCTCCTTGTCTTATTATTGGTTTGAAATTCAGATACAACACTAAAAATTTGACAAGCAGCATGATAGCAGGAGACTTCTTATGTAGCTCTTATCTGTGAGGACATAAGAAACTGAGGAGAAATGATATTAATTTTGTGCGGTTTGAAGTTCAAGGAATTTTACCAGCTTTTCCCGAATCTGCCTGGAAAACACTTAAGCTTTAAAGAGTATAGTTAAAAAACTATAAAATTCCTACTGAGTTAAAGTGGAAGAAAGCAATTGGCTTTTTACGCATTTTTCACTCCATAAATATACGCTTTCATGTTCACATACTACAAGATATTTATATAACACAATATTATTCACGCCTTATGCAACAGTTATTTTTCACAAACTGAAGGCAGAGAATATAAGATGGAGCCAAATCTTCAGTACTTTAGGAAGAAAAGAAATAGGATTAGGTATTGTTTGCTTTATAGCAGAGCAGTAGCTTCTTTTTCTGCATTTATCTTCCACCATGGCAATGCAGTCTGTGAATATGCAGCACAAAAGGGAGCCCCAAGTCCAGGTAAGAAGTAAAAAAAGTTAAATTTTAGGAACAGAAATAAAACAATGTTTTGCTGCTGTTTCAGACTGTTCAGCTGAGAGGTAAGCTGGCATGGAAATCATGGACCTCAAGCATTGTCGGTGGAATCCAGCTGAATTTATGCTGGTGGAAGTGAGATAAGTCTTGTTGACTGGAGTAAGATAGGCACATCTTTTTCCACAGGAAAGCTTAGATAAACTGGTTGAGTCTTTGACAGTACCTTTTTAAAACCATGCCCCCAAAACCTGGAAACTTAGTTTATGCTCTGTTAGACTCCACTGAAGGGGGGTGAGGATTTAAAATCTAAAGTAAAATTGATTAATTCCCTCAGGACTAAAAACAAACCCAAAAAACTTATAAAAAATAGCCCTTGAACTTGGTGAGTTTATATAATGTTAATAGAACACTTTTTTTTTTTAAGGTAAAAATGAAGCAGGGTCAACCATCAACTTGTATACTCACGTGGTTACTTGGGAGAGAACACAAATCATCACAGAAATTATTTACACATCATTTGCTTGAGATGAATGTCTTGTAAATCTTGTATTCATCTGCCAGAGGGAGATATGTGAAAATTTCAGGTACTTTAGGGCCTAGACCTGAAAGTCTTATAAGGATCACTAGATCCTGATGTCATAATGGAGACTGTAAAGATTTCTAAGAGGCATGTAATAGAGCTGTTATCTCTGTATCTAAAATCAAACCAGATAAAAAAAATCCCACCCCAAAATTTTTTTTTTTTTTTAGTCTTTGGTATGTATCATTTCCATGGAGACTATGACTATTGTATCCCCCAAAGATAATCTTGTCAACACACACTATGTTCATGTCAGTGGAAATACTTCTCCAAATAAATGGACAACCTGCATAGTAATTGTTGCTTTGCTTAGCAGCTTCATTTTTCCTTGAAATACTGACCCAGTGCCTGAGAAAGATGTGGCAGCTACAGCTTTAAAGATTACAATTCCTGCCAATACAAAACGTTCTTTTGGAAACAATTATGTATTTTGATGTAAGACTCACTCATTTGTCTTGAGTGAAAACTGTCTGAAGTTGCTAACACTGCATAATTTGTTTGAGTTGTTTGAATTGAACCTAGAGGATATTGTGTCAAACCCTTTTCTCACACACTTTTGTTCTACAACAGCAGTGCAGAACTAAAGGAGGAATAGAGAGATGAACCTGGAATAAATTTGGAAAATACATATTTATGTCTTAGACCTTTTAACTCAAACTGATTCATCGCATCACCTTCTAGGTTCCTTTGTACTGTTGAGATTTTTGGACAGCTTGTGCACTGACTGATGTTTGCATGTGCTTAGGTAATGTTGAATTTGCAACAATATAAATACTGATATGAAACATTTAAAGTCTGAAAGATTATTTTTTCCCATATTCTGAAAACTATACTTTTTTAGTTATTTTTATTTATATAAAATCTCAACTTTAGATGTTTTGATCATAAATCATGCTCCTGAAGACATATTTCAAGGTGTACTGCACAGGGACAATATTTAATCCTAGAGATATGAAATAGGTGTTCAGATCCAAATTTCAACAGGACCAAATTTTTGTTTTCTTTTCTACTAAGCTATCTCATTGCTTAGGTCTGATCCTCAGCACGTGCCTGTATACATAACTATGTTAAAGTCACTGGAGCTCTGACTTTCCTTGAGAAGCTGCAGTAATCTGTGCATTTCAAAATATCTGACAGGTGCTTGTTGCAAAGTCAGTGTATGGCAAGGCAATTAATCTTTCGATACCTCTTCATCCCTCTGTAAAATGTCATGCACATTTCCCAGGGTGTTATGAAACTCATTAGATGTTTATTAAGCATTCTGAGGATCTCTTATGGAAGGAATGTAGATGATATACAGTATGGTGCACCTTTGCCACAAGTATGAGGTCTTCAAGGTACTCATAAGACACAAGAAGAAACACTTCTTGCAAGGACGTTTAGTAACAGGAGAAGGAGCAATGGTTTTAAAATGAGGGAGGGTAGATCTAGATTTGATATAAGGAAGAAAATTTTAATGGTGAGGATGGTGAAGCACTGAAACAGACTGTCCAGAGAAGTTGGGGATGTCCCATTCCTGAAGCGTTCAAGACCACATTGGATGGAGCTTTGAACAACCTTTGAGCACCTAGTGGAAAATGTCCCTGCCCGTGGCAGGGGGTTGGACTAGATGGCTTTTGAAGGTCCCTTCCAACTCAAGCTGTTCTCTCTCACTCTTTGATTTAGTCCTAGGCCTCATTCTCCCAAACCAAAGCTACCCAGGATCAGGCATATCTAAGCAACTGAATTACAGACCACCATCACTGATTAGACATGAAGCCATAATGACATCAAAGATTTTGTTTCTTTTAATCATGCAGTGACTGAGGAGGATGGGGACACTAGTGACACTGAGGGCACACAGAGGAGACAGACATCTAGTGTAGCTCTGTCCCTCCTGCCTGTTTGCTTCTGCTCAATACAACAAGCTGTAAGGATTTTATTCTGTTTCTAGAAATCTTTGTTTTGCCAAGGCAACTGCTTCTAACATAAAAGCTTACGTTAAATACTTTGTGCCTGCATTAATTCAGCAGTCTTTTGGCTCAGTTTAGGGCTTTTCCACAGCTGTACTTTGCAGCTCTGTTTCACAGCCTGAAATTGCCTTGCCATTACCACAGTTATTTCATCTGATGTGACATTTCTTGTACTTAGAGGACCTGAGAAAGCCACATGTACCTTTGAAAGACAGGAAGCAAGGAAATGATACAATAGGCTGCTCGTTGTAATACCAGTTGTCAAATGGGTTGAAAGTGATATACTTTGTAGCCTTAGATTACTTTTTCTTTTTTTTCTTGTCCACTTCTCTTGTAGGAAAGAAAAAAATCCTGTTCCTGTGTAATCTGTGAATTACAACAATTTTTATAGTTTAGTTTTGAGGTGGCATATACTTTTTTCATATTTAACAACTATCTATTGCAGAGAACCTAAGCCATGTTCACATTCTTCAAAATCTGAAGTAAAACAGACCTATTTTTTCCTCTCTCTTCACCTGCCATTTTCTATGTCAGGAGGTTGGTTAATTTTATTCCTTCCCTGGGGTATCTTGCTAATACACCTGTCTGTATGTGGCTATTTCAGTCCTGAACCCTATACCTGCTTCTCAGAAGCAGATTGTGTTGCTTTAGTGTGTGCTCAATTTGCCAATTATTTCTTTCCCAACTGCTAGTAAAACATCTGTCAGGTCACCAAATGTGATGCAAGTATTGAATAACTGAGTTTCTTACCTTCTGCTGAAATCTTAATGCAGCTGTGGATTTCAGATGTATAATCATAGGCTCCAAGTTTGTGAGCACAAAGTGAGGTGGGGGAATATCATGTGGGTGGGAACCGGCTTTAAGAAAGCCTCGTATTTTTGTTC
Source organism: Phainopepla nitens (assembly GCA_013400175.1). Lineage (NCBI taxonomy): Eukaryota > Metazoa > Chordata > Aves > Passeriformes > Bombycillidae > Phainopepla > Phainopepla nitens. The sequence goes on along the minus strand of VXBQ01006239.1, from coordinate 73,473 downwards.
CTTTTTAAAAAATTAATATAAATATTTTAAATAATTAGTAAAAATATTTTTTGTTTAGACTGCAAAATAATTAAAGTGATCCAATGAAAATATATACATTTTGAAGTTTCTCTATAGCTAGGTTTAGATGTTCAATTTTTCTTGTGTTAAGAAAATTACTGTATTATGTGACAGTCCTATGAAGGAAAAGCAGAATAAATTGTTTGATTAAGTAGTTTTTATTTTTTAAAAAATGGTGGTTTTTTGAAACACTGAGGGAAATTTGAGTGATAAGAAATCTGTAGAAATAAAATCACTCTCTTCAAGAACCTTAAACTTTTCTTTTGAGTAAGTCCTATAAGGGTATTACCTCTTTTGGTAATATGCTGAACTGTTCCATTCAGTTGATCATTTTGTGCTATAAACAACAAGATGCTCTGGTAAGAGTGAGTCACTTCCTTCAGAAATTGATATCAATTTGGCTGTAAGTTCATCACACAACTCCAGGTGCTGAACTGCCTGTTCTTTGTGCGCTTGCTAGCAGGGACCTCTCCTTAAACAGTGTAACTTGCCAGCTCCTTACAAAAACCCACTGAAGAAGAATCACTCCTCTTACACTGAACATCCTGGTACATCAGGACACAATCCCAGGACACAGAAATTTCTAGCTCAGGTCTTTCTTTTGCCCAAATAAACTCGTCTTTCTACCTGCTGCCTGCTCAGTATCTCCTGCTCTGTTTGCCCTTTTCTGCATGTGTGCTTTAACATTTTTGCAATGGCACATGGGTCTTTTCAGTGATCTATTGAGAGATCAAAGTGTGCATCCTTATAATAAATATCAGTATGTTCATGTCTGAGGAACACTTCCAGTGGAAGAAATTATGAGACTGTCAAGAAATACTTAACACATTTGAATCACCAACAGCTGTTTTTTTTTTAAGGTCAACACAGCTATGTTGCCTGCTTTGGTCCAGCATACCACTAGCTCTTTCCTTTCAGCACCAATCACCACTACCTCATATTTTCCCAGCAATTCCCAGATTTTTCCTTCCCTAAAACTGTGAGACTCTTTTCCTGGTGGTCCCCTTTGAGCATCAACTCCACGACCTTTTTTTCCACTACAGCTTGCCTTTTAAATGCCAAAAAACCTTGCCACAGTCTAGTTCTAAGCCTGCATGACAGGGCTATAACTGCTGTTACTTGTTCAGCACACAAGTATCACGTGGACTTAGAAACTTTTCCCTGGGCATATCCTGTATGGATGTGTAAAAGGGTAGAGTGTGTGTGGGTGGTCCCAGGACATGTCTCATGGTGTGCTGAAGAGTCAGTGATGCAAACTTTCATGTTCCTGAGAAAAATGTGACTTTTGTGACCAGGACTTTGATGGCTTAACTTCAGCACTGAGTGTAAAAGGGCACTATCTTTTACTTCAGCTGTTCTCTTTTCAGGGCTTGCTTTGGGGTGTGCAATACATCTGCCTGCATCAGTTGTGGCACTAGGGGAAAAAAACCCTGATTAATGGGTCCTGGAGGCAAAGGCTGAAAGTAGGAAAGCGTGTGCCTGGCATTTCCAAGATTTTGGTAGTTTCGACTAAAACGTTTAAAGTAGATATAGGAAATTGCAATAATCTGCAAAGGTTATGCATTGACTGAGAAGGGCTGCTGAGTACCTAAAGGCAAAGTGCTTTCGGGGTTCTATCTCCATTGTGGGCTTCTGTGATAAAAGCTGGGAAAATCCCACCTTCTGGAACGTCCAGAGGTGAATGGATTTCTTCAAGCTGTAACCTAAATTGAACTTTAGGACTACTCTTAGATTATCTGAGACAAATTTAATCCATATTCAGGCTTTGTATGGCCTTGACTCGGATGGCTCCTTGCAACAGTGATTAACGCGCAAGCTGGAGAGTGGAATGGGAAGAAGGCTTCTGAATCTCTGCTAATAAAATAAAACATTGGACCTGTTCCTGTGGGTGAATTCATTTTCCCTACTCTCTTCAAAAAACTGTTTTTAATCTAATAAGTTACTTTCTGTCATTCACACTTCTTCTGAGTCACAGCATTGCAGACAAGTTATTTAAACATTAAAAACCACCACCATGCTGTGGAACGTAATGTGAATCTGAAATTTCGTTGGACATTTTAATTTCAAGATTAAACCTAGCAATCAAGCAGATGAGGACAGATGATCATAGGTAATGCAAAATGCACCATTTTTGGGTGCTGCTGAAACCTGGGGATGTGTTCATCCTGTGGGGCTTTTCATGTATAAGCTGTTGAATTAGGGTAAAAATGTAGAGGGTAGAAATCGTTGTCTCAGCAGTTCATCAAAGCCTATTTGATAAAAGTATTCAGAAGAATCTTTATAAAGAGCAACTTATTTCCTTGTTATACATATATCCAATATTTTCAAAAAGAGGATCTATTCCAGGTATTACATTCTTTTAAGTGTAATTTGGGTGTTCTTTAAATGAAAGCTTTTCATTTGTTGTGTTGCTGATATGCTGAGCTAAGGAAAGAGTTCCTTCCTATAGCTGCAAAAAACCCCTACCTTGCAAAGCTGCACTGAAATGACCAAGCTTACCTAGGCCCCAGATAGTTGTATGTGCCTGAGCATCAAATATCCTCACACCCTCCTTGGAAAGTGGATATGGCTTGTTTTAAAAGCTCTGTTGTGAAAGTTTTAATTTTCACTGCTCTTCCAGCAGCTGTGTTGTAGCCCAAAGAACTTTTTTGACATTTGATTTCTGACTTCCAAGCTTTGTTTGCATTTTTGCTATAGGAACTGAAGGGCTAGAATGAGCAAAGGTGAAGTTTTGGGTGTTAAGCAAGAACAGCCCCAAGTGAGACTGAGCTCAGGTGCTCAGAGAGAGAAGATGGGATGCACAAGGACCTGAGGACCCTCTGAAACAAAAGTTATCCAAGGTCAATAGGTTGGTACCTTACCTTGATTACAAGTCTGTGGAGAGTGATGTGAGTCTGAATCATACTTCAAGACACCACATCTCTGCTGACTTGTAACACCTGCCTGAAAAGCCCTCCTGATAACTTTCAGCTCATTTACCCTTCACAAACTCCTTCACTAAGTCAGTGGAAAGGGTCCTTTCTCATAAAATGTGCTCAAAAGGTAGAGTGTCATTAGCCATCTTTAGGCAAAATGTGCTTGATGACAGGAAGAACTAATCCTGTTAGTAGACAGTAGTACCAATCTGAGTATGTTTTATTGGATTAAACTGTCAGAGATATGGGCACAGAAATCTTGAGCCTTAATTAGATTTATGTATGGCTGAGCACTGAGCTGCTTTGGTATTGGGGTTATTCTTTCACATCTGTACAGAGCTAAAACTTTTAAGATTCGAGGAAACTTCAACACTAGCTAAGCAGGTCTCTTCAGAGCTGTGGTGGAGGAAGTTCCTAAAACCCTCTTGGTTGCTTTCTGGACCAATCCAAAGCAATTTCTCCAAATTTTTTCTCCTCTGTGGGCAAAAAAAAAAAAAATTTATTTCTTCTACTTAGTGGGACAAACAGATGCTCTTCTCATGTGAATGTTGGGCAGAGTTTGTTTTTCTTTGTGTGTTCAGTGTTTTGACAAAAATAATTTGGAAATCAATGTTTCCTAGAGCTCTTTGTTAAATCTTTCAAAGCTGTTGCGCATCAGTTATATCAAAATTTATGCCACAGTGTCTTCTCTGAACAGGCAATCTGGAAGTCATGATTAAAAAAAAAACTACAAATAAAAAACACAACCCAACGAAAGCTCACAGGTATTCAGTAAGCTCTCCCATATTTTTCAGTAATTTTAAGCTTGTCATTCCCATTTTCTTCTCTTTGGGAAAACCAAGCCATCCTAGTAATGCTTCTTCTGAAATGGACTTGCTTTCATGCCAGCTGGTACTGGGGCTTCACTAGTTCTGAGCACTTCTCTGAAGAAAAAAGAAGGTGAATGAGGACATGAACCCAAGTACAGCAAAATAAAAGGTGAACTAAGGTCAGGCAAAGAGTAGAAAGGAATGTGAGTTCTATTTTGGTGATGAATTTATAAAAGCTGCCTGTAATTGCTTGCTGTCTTATTCAACCATTCACACAGGTGTTTAGCTCGGGTGTTGGCTTCCTGGTTCTCCCATCTCTGCTCCTGCACTCCCACTTGCAGTTCATCTCCTGCCAAAACAATTTGTCTTGGTAGTTTCAACTTTCTTTTACACGTGACTGCATTTTCAAGCTAGGTTTACCTAAAAAGGCTCATATCAGCAGCAAAGATATGACTAAAAGGCTTTGTCTAGTATTGTGAGCTGCTGGCAAGGTCCCTGGCCCAAAATTTTGGAGCACTTTCTCCCTAAAGAAGGGCTATGACCTCTCAGGCATGTTTATGCCATCTAGCTCAGACAGTCCATGAAACCTTCACTTTCGTGGTCCTCCATCAATTACATGCTTCAAAACACAGCACCCTTCAGAGGGCTTGCAAGTAAATAATTGATGTACATTAACCTTTGTAAATCTGTTTTGAGAATTCAATAAAACTGCTGAAATGTTTCTGACACCTTCCAGAGCTCATCAGAGTTTGGAAGTGGTGTTGCTATGGTACCTATCAAGTAAAGTTATTGATGCCATTAATGTCTGTCTTTTAAAACTTACCTTATTCCACAGTAAAGACCAGGATCCTGGAAGGAGTTTTTGGTAGTATCCAACCAACTGTCTAAACTTCCTAAGTACTTCTCAGCATAGAAAACACAGTAATATCCATAGAGGGCATTAGCTCCATTCTGTTTTAACACCAAGCAATATCTGGTGACTTATTTAAGTACACTGGAAGAAAAAGATCATTACTCTCAGTTGCTCCCATCTGCTCATTGTAAACTCCAAATGGAAGATCCTTTGATGCACAAAATAAATCTCTTCTGCCAGGCATCAGTCAGTGAGGGCTTAGTGCAAATAATTGAATGCAAATAACATAGCACATTCCGCGATAGTCTCAGATTTGCTTTGCAGATTTGTAGAAGACAATCCTTTTTAAAACCTTGAAATATTCATATTTTTTTCACATTAAAATACATTACAATTCTCTGTCTACCTAAGTGCTTTGTTTTCTTTACTATCAATTTAACTATACGACTTTAGAATAAAAATAAAAGTGGAATTGAAAAAGTATGGCAAATTAATGGCCTCAGGCTTGTCACCATTGCATGCCATACATCTTACTGAGACTTCCCTTGGTTAGATGTGAGTCTTTTGTGCTGCCACATCAGTGGGAGAAGCATTCTTATAACACAAATTTACACAATTCTATTATGTTCGCAACAATTTGAATTTGGGAGCTGGTTGTCAGGATTAGCATAATTTTCAACTTCTGCATAAAATACATTTTTTAGCATTTCTTAAGTGTGCATTAAAAGCTCAGTGAGGTTTTTAAGTGGGGAAGACATTCTGAAACAGTATTTTGAGTTGAATCCAATGTCCTTGGCTAGAAAGAGAGGAAAAGAGATATTTCAAGTTGTCATTAAAATATGAGCTTGTCTATTTTTATGATTAATGAACAGCAAGGATCAGAAGCAAAAGACAAAAGCTGAAAGAAACCCCTAAGGTTACTGAGACGCTTCAGAGACAGTTCAAGGCTTGCCTCAGCTCAGGCTTTATTCTCTGTCCCAAGAGATCATCAATTCTGGCAGTATTTCTTTTCCAACAGCAGAATGAGGAAGCGGAACAATTTCTTTCTCCCAGCACTGGCCCAAGGCCATCAGTAAACCTGGAACCTGCTTCCCTGAGTGGCAACAAGGTGTGGACAGGGCTAAAAAGGAAATGCATGTCTGAGACTCCTGGATTTCAGCGCAGGTCTCTGTGTGTGTAAAAAAGTTGCATCTTGCTAACATCTGCAGTCTTCATAGAATGGTTTGGGTTGGAAGGAACCTTAAAGGTCCTCTAATTCTGTCCTCCCACCATGGACAGGGACACGTTCCACTAGACCAGTTTGTCAAAGCCCCATCCAACCTTGAAAACTTTTGGGGACAGTGCATCCATTCTCTGGGCAACCAGCTCCACTCTTTCACTGTCTTCATTGTGAATAATTTCTTTCTAATGTATAATCTGAAGACACACTCATTCAGTTTAGAGCCATTACCCCTTGTCTATCACTCTATTTCTATGTAAAAGTCTTGCTCAAATCCAAGTTGCCATAATTATCTGAAGGTGCTGCACAGAGACCAGCATTTCACTCTGCTTGCAAGGTAGAGACACTCTGTGCCCTTGTTCTCTGTACTTTTACTGCTGAGTTTCAAGAGATTGGTTGCATGATGAAGCAGTGCACAAAAGGCTCAGTTTTAAGACAGACCCATAAAAAAATCTAACAAGCAGTTTCTTAAAGCCTTAACAAACACACTAGATGTCATTTGGAATTATCGAATCATAGAGTGGTTTGAGTTGAAAAGGACTTCTAAGGCATCTAGTCCAACCCCCTCACCATGGGCAGGAACGTCTTCAACTTGAGCAGCTTGCTCAGAGTCCCATCCTTGAATGTTTGACCTTGAATATTTCTAGGCATGGGGCACCTGTCAGGGCAAACCATTCCAGTGTTTCACCACCCTCATTGTAAAACATTTCTTCCTTGTGGTCTAAATCTACCCTTTTAAAAAAAAAAATAAAACAATTACCCCTTGTCCTCTTGCTACAGGCCCTTCTAAAATATCTGCCCCTATCTTTCTTAAATTTCCCCCTTTAAATACTGGAAGGTTGCAATGAGGTCTCCCTGGAGCATTTTCTTTACCATGCTGAACCACCCCAATTTTCTCAGCCTGTCTTCATAGGAGAGGCGTTTCAGCTCCATCAACTCCATGTCTTTCCTGTGCTGAGAGTTCTCTGATCCCATATTAACTCTACTCATTTTTCACTGTTTTTATGGCCATTTTAGACATATTTATGGTACTAAAGTGACCTCCCTTCTACTTCCATCAGATTTTTTTCCAAACTCCCTTAGTAAGCCTTAATACTTTTCTTATTTGGGAAGTGAAAATTGCCTTTAGTGACTCTAAAAAGCTCCCAGTCCTAGTGATGTTGAACACTACATATGTTACTGTGGGGTTTCAAAATTATTCCACTGTGGCTAAACTTCTTCATAGCTGAAAATGGAATTCTACTTATTTGAAAAACTTCAGAAAAGGAAAACATAGGCAGGGGTGAAAAATCCAGCTGTTTCGGTTGGTGATGTGTTAAAAATAGCCTCTGCAAAGACATATTAGTGTATAAGGATTCAGGAATGTATCAGATAAGACAGAGGAAGGTAAAGGGAGAATGCAATGTGTCATATGCATTCATAGTTGATTAGCTGTTTATTCTTGGTGCTTATTGGGGGTTCCCTCAAGAAGAGACTTCACATCAAGGTCATGGTGTGACAGTGATCAGTACAGTAATATGCCTGTTGAGTACTCTTAAATGATGGGGGGAAGGGAAAAGGGGAAAGGGAGCTTTCTTTAGGGAGTGATTTCTTAAACAAAATACCATGTAATAGGGAGAACTGATTGAATTTAGCCAACTGTTATGTCACCATAGCAACCATGCATGTTGACTCCACATTGAAAATTTCTCAGGAATTAAAAAGCTGTTTCTCTTTCTTGGGATGGGGGGAAGATGTGGCAGATATGCTAGGATCTTGTATTTGAGGGAAGAACTAGTTTTGTTTTGTTTTAAATATTGTGATAGGGAGAAAAGATGTGGATGCTTTGTGCACTGCATTGGCAGATTCTCCTATGTGGCCATATGTTACCTTCAGTGGGAGAATCAAAGAAACAAAACAATTGCACACTGCCTAACCAGAAAAAAAAAAGTCTCAACAGTTATTGTTGTTTATTTGTTTATTTTTAACCTTTTGCACTTAGAGGTCATGGACCTAAAAGTGTGATCACCTAGGCTGGACTCTTTCTATGGGGTTACTGTCTTTTCTATGGTTAGGTCAAAAAGCTACAGCTAAACTATTCTTTTTAATGATGCGGTATAAAAATAGAATAAAAATTTTGCTGATATTTAAAACACGTCAGTTTTTACAGTGAGTTGTATTAACAGTCAGAAAATGACCTTGTAGGCTAATCCAATGGAAGTGTCTTACCCAATTTAATGCCTTCTGTTGAGGAAAGTGCCCCAAAAACTGGGTAATAATAAACTGTTGGCCTGGGATCAGTATGAGGCAATTTCACATGTCCATTAATTGTCTATTTTTGTATGACAAATATTTCTAACGGATGGCAGCAAACCATGGTTTCTTATAGTATTTTAATGTTCCATCATGACACGGAAAATTATTTTTATACTAACAATAACCCTACTTAATCAGCTGCATTTGACTTATAGCGAGCAAACCCTTATCAATTACTTTTGGAAAGAAGAAGGAATCCTTTATTGCTAGGAGGTGTATTTGTATGTGTGCTGTACTGTATTCAGAGAGGACAAATGCTCCCTTTTTCCTCCTCTAAGCAGGTTGTCACTGGGCTTTCTTAGAAGCATTTTAGAAGAGCAAAGAGAATAACTTTATAGTGGAGACAGGGAAAAGGCTGTACAGAAAAGCAGGGTGGAGCTGGCAGGGGTTCTGCAGGTTCCCTTGGGGATGCATAAACTTTCTGCCAACACTGAGCAAGACAGAGCAGTGATGGGATCTGGGGGAAGATGTGGCTCTGCTGCTGCTAGGCTAAAACTTTTGCTAACAAGCTTTGCCTCACAGCAACCTCACAACCAATGCTCCCCTCCTGCACCAAGTTTGGTGGGAGTGGAGGTACGGAGGGGAGCGCTGGAACACAGCGTGGAACACAGGTAACACAGCATACCTCGTCCCTGTGTGACCATGGGCACCGTGCTAGCCCGAGAAGCAAAGACAGCTTTGGAATGACAGTGCTCTGTCCTTTTGGAAAATGGACTGTGATAGAGAGAGCTAGGAGTCCCAAGTCCAAGCATGTCCATGAACGTCTCTTTCCTTTATCATCTTCATTAATAAAACATTAATACTAATAACAGGCTCCATGACCTGACTCAGACTTCTCTGGGTCATAGAGAAAAAGCAACGCCTGAAGCTTTGTATCTTCTTTCAAAAGGCTGCCTCTGAATGATGGATTAGTTGCTGAACAGCTCTGTCAGTGCTACCTAGCAGTGAACTGATGATACCACTTTCCCACAATTAATTCAAGTATTGCAGCAAGGCTGATCTGGCTAATTAACGTGAAATACCATTCAAATTACCACAAGTATATTATCTGTCTCTTTATTGTTTTTAATTTGCTGACAGTAAAGTCATTAAAAATAGAGATCTTGGAAAGATAGTTAAAAGAGCCCTATTATTCTGGAGAAGTGAGTTGTAGTGGGGCTGCCTTTGGCCAGCTGCAGCTCTCATAGCCATACTGAGTCAAAGCTGGCCTATTTTAGCTCCCCTTCAGGAGCATTCTTGCTTCCCTGAAGGTGTGACGTCAAGTGTTATTAATAGCTAAATTGCCTAACATCCTATAAAAGCTGTATATTTCCATGGATTTCATTCTTTTGGTACTGGTTTTCCACTTAGGGAGCTATAGAGTAGGGCTTGGGGATGTGGCTGTGGAGAAAAGAGTGGAAGAACCAGTAGGGGAACATGCTGGAGAAATACAACCCTTACATTCATAACATTTGTGACTTTTTGCTGTTTCTGGAAATGCATAACAGTCTTTTTAAATTTTTTAACTGAGCTTTGAGTACTGTAGTATCTGTGCTGTTGCTAGAGATGATGGCTCCTGCTGTTTTGAACATCTGGAGATATGCACAGGGAGGAACACTGCTTCCCCTCCTCCGTTAGCCACACACATGCACCCTTAACTGCATAGAGCAAATCAGCACCCATGAAACGAGGTGAGAGACAGACTACCTGTGAGCAAATTTTCATGTGTGGTTTCTTGACCTCATCCATGTGTGTGGAATTTTGCTGTGAATTTCTGGCAATTTTTATTTTCAACTAAAAAACCCACTCAGAAGATATTATAATTTAATAAGTGCTTTTCACAAAATATGCAAAGCAATAGGAAATTTTAGCAAGACATGCAAAGTTCCTGAATGAAAAGAAGCAGCTGTTTTGAAAAAAATGGGGAGCTGGATTGCTTTTGATTGTAGTTCTTCCAATACAACCCTAAAGTCTTCCAGCTGCTTTCCAAATAGCACCAAAATGATCAATCCACTTAATTCCTAACTGCCTATAAATTGCTAATGTTTAACTGGATCAACAGTTTCCCATTTGCTGTTTGTTTCCACAGCATACCAAACACTACGTGACACCAATCTCTACAGACCATCTAAAAAGAGAAAGCACCAGTGAGAGAAAACCATGTAATACACAAACAATTGCTCCATGACACAGTGTTTGCTACTTGTTTTATGTCATTCCTGGAAAAAAATCATAAGCTATTGTTCTTATAGGGTTTTCCACCTGTCCCTCATTCATTCCAAATCTACAGTAGTAAAGATTTTCCCCACTAACTCTTTTCCTATGGGTCCACTAAACCCCCAAAACGGGGTTTTTTTCTTTGTTTTGCTTCCTTCCTTGATTTCCCTTACTTCAGATAAAACACATTAGTATGGGAATGGAAGATTTGCTTTCATCTACAGTTGGTTTCAATACTATCTTAGGTCAATATTAATATATTACATTGTGCTAACATAAGAACATTGAATTTTCTAGAATTTTTGTATTATCACGCAATTGATTTGATACCTTTCCTTATTCAAGGGAGATATTTTAAGCTCGTAATAATTTCTGTTTGTGTCACATTTTTTTTTCCTTTTGCTCCTTTTTAAGATCCATTACAGAGAATGATAAAGAAGATGCCCAGAAGGACAGCTTTTTTTTCTGTTTTTCTTCCTTCTCATTTTGTCTGGACTAATCACTGCACAAATAAGAGTGATTTGCTTGCTCACTATTAGGCCTTGAATAACAAAATTGTCTTGAAAGTGTATTTTCTTTTAACAGGTGATGGCTTTTGCAATATCAACAGAAAGGTCTGTCATGAACAGTAAAGAGTGTTTAGGTCTTCAGCACTACGACAGTGACCACAGAAATCAATAATCAGCGTATCTCAGCTCCAAAACTGGGTTTTTCAAAGCTGGCAGCTGATCACTCCCTTTGTAATGTCCCTTTGAGACACCTACATGTCCTTGCCAGGTGACAGTGGCTGTGTGAGCTGCGTGCAGGAGACTCTCAGGCACAGGGTTTCTGTTTTCCATGTGTTTGCCTTACAGCAAATGCTTGTAAGTGGCTTTGACTGCTCTGCAATTTTTTCATTTGTTTCCCTAAATCTTTTGTCTTCATAACCTTACACTTACCTTGCAGAAAATCAAAATGGGAGGACAGGTCATGTAGCGGCAGTGTGTGAATGTTGTTTTATTCATATCTGCTGCAGCCATCACTAAATGCCTATAAGGCACATTATCATTATGGAAGCAAGAGCCACTGCTCCTGGTATGTTCTTTTGAATTCCCCATTGGAATGGGAATCCAAATTCCCCATTGGGAGCTCTGACCAGCAAAGATTTTTTTTCAAGTGCTGCTCTGCTATAACCAATGCAAAGATATATTGTGTTGCTTGTGGTGGTTCTAAAAACCTTGCATGTAAAGGCTAAGGGAGTTGAGGTTGTTCAGCCTGGAAAACAGAAGGCTCCAGGTTTACCTAGTTGCAGCCTTCCAGTACCTGAAAGGGGCTTCCAAGAAAGCTGGAGAGGGACTTTTTACAATGGCATGTGATTGGACAAGAGGGAATTACTTCAAACTAAGAGTAGGCTTTCATTAGATATTAGAAAAAAAGTTCAATACTCTGAGGGTGGTGAGGCACTGGAACATGTTGCCCAGAGAAGCTGTGGATGCCCCATCCCTGGAAATACTCAAGGCCAGGTTGGATAGTGGTCTGAGCAATCTGGTCTGATGAAAGCTGTCCTTGACCATGGCAGGAGGGTTGGAACTGGATGATCTTTAAGGTCCCTTCCAACTCAAACCATTCTATAATTTATATAACTCACAAACAGCCAATTAGCAAATGCATGGCAAAATTCTCCTTCTTGTTGCAAGGGCTGTCCATCCTCCAGCTGCTCTGTGCATGCAGTGGGCTGTGAACTTTTACTGAGCACCCCCCTGGGGCTTCCTTGTGGGTCTGTCCAAAGAAGTCTTGGATTTGGGGGCCAGAGATGGCCCAGAGTCCTGGTACCTGCCAGAACCTCTGCAGTGAGAAGCATCCCTGGGGAAGGTTCTTCTAGCCTGCAACACAGCTGTCTGCCACAAATAGAGCATCTCATCTTGATTCTTATCTCAAGTGCCTCAAAACAGTACTTAGCATCCCCCTGTGCTCTCTACTTCACAAAAGGATGGTTTCACTAGCCTGCGAGTGCAATGCAGCTGATCTCAGGCAGGCTTCACTATGGGTGGTGAGAAACCACCACCTGTGATGGTTCTTGTTTGGTTCAGGAGAACTCACCTTCCCCAAAAAGATGCCTGCACCCCCACCACCAAACATCTCCATGAGACCCCACACCAGCTCCACCAGGTTGCAAATAACCTGCTGCACTGGTTGAAGAGAGGTGTGCACCTTGCTTGTCCTCTCCCTAAGAAATACCAACCTGTATTAAAAAAAAAAAAAGTTTGGTGGAATTATATCTCCCTTATTCACAGAGATCAAGCAGTGACATGAGAGCCATTTTTGGGCAGCATCAGGGAGAAACACAGCATTTCTGACCTGTTCAAGAATATTTTTTGTAAAATGTTAAATTCCTAAGTATTTTTCTCTGCATGTCATATTTCTCCACCCACTCTCCCTTGCTTAGAGGTGTTTAAAAATGTTTGGAATGGAAACACATGAAAAATATTTAATCACAGCAACAGGCTTGTATAGAGAGTTCAGTTTGGCAAAAAGTCTGTGTAATCTGCATGTCAGCAACCACTTGGAGACATTACACGATCTGCTATCTCTAATCACTCAAGGATATTTTATGCTCTAGGAACAACAATGACAGTCTTTCCTGGACCAATACAACATAGTTCTTGCCACTGACACCATCTCTTGGAGTAGTGAGAGAAACATTGCCCTGCTTGATGCTGAGATCTGGTGGATGTTGGTTTTAATGGCAATCAGCATGCAGCTGTTATCACAATTGTTTAAAAATCATATTCAGAGTGTCTGAACAAACTGGAGCAGGAATCAGTGTGATCCAATTTAGAATGCATAGCAACATTGGTGTACTAATTATAATTTTGCCACAAGCAATTGTCACAGTCATAAAACTGCCAGTTTTTGGTGGTGGGCAGCTTTCTATTTCACAGGCATCTGGTAGAATCAGCAGAGGACGATTAGCTTGCCAGACTGCCGGCTGTGTGCAGGAACAAAAAAATCTCAGTGTTGAGGTAGGCTGGGGAAAGCAGTGAATTCTGCAGCAGAGATGGTGGGCTAAAGCACTGAAAAATGGAATATCGTGTGGCATTTAACAAATAAGGCTGTGAATGCGTCATGTCGATTCTTACAAAGCCTAGTGTTGCTCTCAAGCTATTCTGCACCCTTCAGAACACAAACAGTCCTGATATTTTTATATCTAAAAATACCTGAGGTGCTCGTGTAGCAGAGAGGTCAGCTAGATTTGCCATCAGTTTCAAGTATCAGAGAGCACACTGTTGCACTCTTTTAGGTCAATACTGAGGGCAATACATAACTTCCACTTCCACTTCCTTCATCCCAGAGATGGAGATACACTTCTCATAAGTCTGACACTTACCCAAAGTCAGCTGGACATTTTTCAATGACATTTTCCAATGACACGGACTGGCACAGAGAAAATTTCATTTTGAAGCAGGCTCAATGTGAGAGCATCATTCGTTCATTGCAGAGCTTCCCAGCCCAATTTCAGGATTTCATTTCAATAATACGGCAAATTTTATTTAAACTTTTTTAGGAAAACATGCAAAAAGGAAAAATACTTTATTTGAGCCTTTCATTGGGTTTCAAAGTATTTAAATTTATGAAGGATAATTGTTTTTTTCCTTGAACATGGAGCAGAATCCTATTTCAAAATCTCTACGTATACCAGTCAGATGTTGCCATCAGGTGCAGTAAGGGTAAGGCCCTCCCTTCTCCCCTGACTGCTGCTGCCTGAACAGCCATGGGAAACCTCTCTGGAAGGCAGCAGCTCTTCTGTCATCTCCTTATTTACCTCTGCAGCAGACTGGTTCTGTCTCCTGGAGAGGGAGGCAGACCTGAAGTGTGCCATACACCTTCTTTTCCCTACATGCATGATGGTTGTTTCTGTATTATAATAAATGAACTGTTGCAAAATTTGTAACGTTTTACATAAAAGAGTTCCAGTTGATTTTAGGAGATGAATGTTATGTGTATCAAGGAGTGTTTTATCCACTGTGTTTGTACTCCTTGTCCCAGTGAAGGTTTGATATTTTAATTCTGTTGCCTCTTGCATGCACGTAACTTATAGAAAGCAATCTTTTCATTTCAGTGACAGAATTGTGAATGTTGAGCGTCTCTCTGTATCAAATGGGTCAAACGCTTACCCTCAAAGGAAAACTTTGATTCAATGCAATTTACCTACCTAAACATTCATAACAGAGAAAGAAACAACCAAGTTCTTTCCTGGAGATATTTTGAGACTATGTTATCCATAGTTCAATGCTTAGCTGAGGTTGGAATAAAGAACAATTAGCTAAATGAGAAAATTATTATAAGGCAGGCTAGGCATGTTTTCTTCTCAGAGAGAAAATAAAGATCAGAGCACAGGTTTGTGATATCTTTTTTTTCACTGTTATAATTGGTTATATGTTAAAGCTAGCAGAGATAGTAATTGCAAAATGACAATCTAAGAAATAGTCGTAGCTGTAAAAGCATAACTTAGCTGGAACTTCATGTTTGTTGCTTTCCCTGGGGGTCAGAGCCCCCATGTTTGTAGGTCCTTCACTGAGCTCTTCCAAATCTAACATAGCTTTCCTCAGTTTTAAGTACATTAAAACTTTATCTACTCTTTGATTTACAATAGTAAACTAAATTGGATATTCACAGTAAGTTCACTGATGAGATGACGGACAGTAGGAGGACTTTTGTTTGTGTTGTTTGGCATGGAAACATGATTTTTTTAAATCTCCAGGAACTGAAATGCTGCTTCTCTGCTTTCATCTGCTAGTGCACATGATTTTGTTGTACAAAACGGTGGCTGTGAATAAAGAGTCTCACAAAAGGACTTGTGAAACAACTCATGTGAAAAAGAATGTCTTGAAAAATCACATTTAATTTTTTTTATATAAAATGGTAGCGCTGGATTACAGTAGGTAAATCTCAGCAATATTTGTGTTTGCTACCTATCATGTGCTTAAAAGTAAGTACCTTCCCAAAATAGCAACTAGATTTGAATGCCAATTAAAATGTAATTGTCAGACATGTATAATTAGTTTAAATAAAAACAATTGTATTTTTTCTTCTGTAGCTGCAGAAATGAAAATAATTTACCCTTGAGTATTTTAATATTTTTTATAATTATTTAATATTCTGTAGGTAACTCAGTTAATATATGTTAAGCCTTTGAACATTGCAAAGAATATTATATATGCCAGAAGAAACATTGGGGCACTCTTCCATCTCTTCCTCCCTTCCCCCACCCCATCTTTTGTGTTCATTCCTAGACAAAAACTAGAGAAGGAACGAGGCTCTCTGTGTTGGCATTGTGAATTGCAGCACAGCTACAAAAAAACTCTTGTCCTTTAAACGACTGCTCTGAGTAGAGGACGGAAGTAGGGCTTGCTTTGAGCTAGGAACGGGCAGCGAGAGCAGAAAATAATGACAGAGGGCACAGATACCCTGCTGAAGGCAGTGCTTGTCCTGCCCATATGCCCTCTAACAGTCAACAAATTGTTTTGTGTGGAAAACACTGGCTACTCTTTCTGCATCATTTGCTCAGTGTAAGAGAGAAGATGTAAAGAATAATGTGATGTGGGGGAAGGGAAGAAAGATCTCTGCAAAGCAGTTTCCAGCGTGCTGTTGTAGAGGGGGGAAGGAAAAGTGTTTTGGGAAAGTGCTACTGCAGCTGGAAATGTATATTCAGCGAGACTCGAGTCTCTCTGTAGGATGCACCTATTTTTCCCCCAGTCTCGCACATCTTTAGTATATGTTGGCTCCTACTAACTCCACTTCTACAGGAATAAAATTGCCATGTCTTTCTCCCACTTGGGTAAAGATTGACCTAAAAATTTTTGATAATGCATAATGCTGAAAAAGGAAGAAAAATTTGTAGGGAGAGGCAACACCTTTTCCTTAGACTTACTGATAGAGCTGGAGCAGAGGAAATATGGGAGCTTTTGTCTCAGAGTAGCTTTATCAGTTTCTTAAGGAACAGTGGCTGCAAGCCTGCCTTATTTGTTTACAACTACCTTTACCTTCCTTTCCCTGCAAATCTTTGACTATAATGCTGCAAATCTACTGCTGCATTTTAAAAAATAATATGGAGAAATAATATTTAAAGTCAAATTAACTTCAGAATTTCAATTAATGCTCAATTATCATCTGTACCTTTTTTATGTCTCTTGCCTCTTGTGGAACCAGCTTGAAAAGAAGCATGGTTGCTGCAGAGGTTAAACCTCTATGCAGAAAGCCAGCAGTGCATCAGGTCCTGTGCATGTCTCTGGACTGGTTCTTTTGTCATCTTACCCAATGTAACCACCTATTCTTTCTGAGATGTCTTTTAATCACATGTGAAGAGATGTCTTATTGCACACAGGTAATTTAATTATGTTAATCACAAAAACATTGTGTTAAATAGTTTTTAAAAGGTCAACTCAAAGCAAATTTTTCCCCATGAGTTCTCTGTCAGGCATAGTGAGAGATTTCAGGTAGAATAAGTTTTCAAAACCTTGATCATTACAAGACTTCAGATTTTGTCTTTGGAGAAAAAGATGATAATGCATTTGCCCTGCGGGAGCATGAAGCAAGAGAAATACACAGGATTTCCTTTTATTTTGTAAATTCTCTTGGAGGAGGCAAATTATGACCTCTTTCACACATGGAGTTCTCAGTCTTAGCATTTAAATAAGGAAGGTTGGAAACACCAGAGTGACTTGATTTATATACAAGGACAGTAAAGTTAGTTGTTATCATAATGAAGAGCACTTCCAAAGTGAGAGGCTGAGAAAGCTAAGTATACTGATAAAGGGGAAGTGTATTTGGGACCTCTCAAGCACTTCCTAAGAGGTTCAATTCTAATAGTTCAGAAAAAAATAACAAGACACTATCAGAAGAAAATTGATGATATTGTCGTGCACAAAACCTGTCAGCAGGAGTGTTGAAAGTATTACATAGAAATTTAAACCTTTTCTTATTTGAAGTGGATTTCTCTAACTGGATTTCTATAACCACTATAAAGGAAAGTGCCACTGGGAAATCTTTATTTTGAGTTACTGACTTCCTGGGAAATGAGGAGTTTATCCATGAAAGTTAGAGCATTGAATTGCTGAGACAAAGAGTTTAGCTGGATTCAATCAAAAGCATACAATTTGGCCCTTTAAAGACAGGTCCCATCATACCTTATATAAATTAGTAACTCATTATATAGAAATTTGAAGTTACACAAAAAGGGCACGTAAATAATAGAAGCCATGGAAAGTTTATACCCTTTCTCCTAACAAAAAAACTTTGAAGCATGCACCAAAAAAAGATTAAGTGACTTCTGGGGAAAAACAAGCAAACAAAACCCGGTGGTCTTCTATTATTGCTCTGCTGCAACACGATGGAGTGCCTTTGAGGAGGTCCATGGTGTTTCACTTCAACCCTGCCTACACATTTCTGCAGTTTGCTGTAGTTTCACATTTCTGAAGTTTACAGCTCTGCTGACTTAATGGATTGAGACATGAGAGTTAAAAATTATACAGAGGACATGGTTTTTGTGACAGCATTTCCTAGGTTTCAGTGACTTGAGAATAACTAAATGAGGACACAATGGAAATGATCTTAACTTTGGGTTAAAAAATTGTTGGAGAGGTGTTTAACCATGGACTTCAAGGCCAGAAGGTACCAGGACAAAGAGTCTAGTTTGGTTCAGTAAAGAAATACAGTGCAGAATTTGCACCCTTGTAGACCAGTGACATCTGTGGAAGAGTTCTCAATCCAGAGGCAGACATGTGTAAAACACATAGCATGGGTTTTCTACTTTTTTTTTTTTTTTTAATTAGGATGCACTGTTAAAATGTTGTTTGGGATTTTGCAGATTTTTTTTATATTTGTCCTTTATATTGATTTTTTTAACTGCTTAAGAAAATCCGTCCGTGGTGACATGGTATGTTTCCACATCTTGGGATAAACATGCCATGGATGAAAATGGATATAGCAAATAATTTGTTTAGGAGATCTTTTTTTCTTTTTTTCCTAAATTGACAAAAAATTCATAATCTAGAAAGAGTCTATTTTCAGTAAAATATTTACAAAACTACTGTATCTGATTAATCTAATTTATGAGTAATGGACCATGCCCTGTTGTGGACATGATTATTTCTGCTACTGATAATGAAAACATTTTCTTCTTCATTCACCCCAATATGATTTGGTGGTGGTATCTAAATCAGCCATTTTTCAACCTTCTTTATCATTGAAAACTTGAAAAATCCAGTAATTCTGGGGAGTCAGTCTTCTAAAATTTGTAACTCAACAATTTATCTTCACTGTTTTTTTCTGTAAGCCTTCCACTCTGTGTCTTTTTAAGATGTACCCCTGGAAAATTCCATAAAAATACAGCTTTCTGGTAGGTTTTTTTGTTTCCCAGCCTGTCTTCTGACACTTCTTAACTGTGTAATAGATATTTCCTTGACTTGTAAGCACTGCCCTTCTCAAAAGCTTCTTGGAGTCTCTTGAGATAACATCTCCTCTACTGGATAGTTTCCTCTCTTCTCTGGAAGAGAAGAACACAAGCTTTGGAAGATATTATGTAAGTCTTCAGGAGCAAATGCTTTTCAAAGCTGCTTAATGAAGCTCTGTAAAATTTTGATAGTGTGCAAGTTACTAATAAAAGTGATCTTTTCCCTCCCATCTGTAAATAAAACCTGAGCATTCTTATTTGCTTGTTGTAAAACTATTTGATCAAATTTGAAAACACATTTTAGTGCTATGGAGCACTTGCTGTATATCTCATGCTGCCCTCAACTACTAACTTGTTCATCAAACAGGAATTTCTGACGTCTAAATTACTTGGATTGGGAGATAAGCATAGGCTTAAGATGACTATCTGACCTCTTTGGGTAGGAGCTCTGCCTACCTTTCTTCCTCCATGGTTGTCGTAAACAGAAACCATTAACTCTAAAACATACTTCTAAGGAAATTTGAAAGGCCATAAATGTCATCAAGGAAATCTGCCATCATCATCTTGGAAGAACACTATGGAATTGTTATAAGAATTGTTAAAGCACATACATGAATAATGATATACTCGGCACATATCTGTAATGTTTTTTTACGTGTGCTCTTCACTAAGGGCACAGCAATCATGAGCAGACCTCTTGGGCATTGCAAGAGGAGCAGAGCAGTGGTGACAGCTTAAGCACTCCGCTAAGGGAACGCTGCTCAAAGCGCTGTCCCTAAACCCACATCGCTTGTGGTGCCCAGTGCTGTGGTACACGGGATTACCAAGCCTTGCTAAGTTTAAAGTACAGTAATCCTCTTTCATGCAGTAACACGTGGAGATTCCTTATAACAGCTTAGATGGTAATTAGCGGGGGATTTCGGGTTCATTGACTGGATACAAATATAGCATAGGGGAGGGAAATACCTAGGCAGAAGTTCTCCAACTCGGGGTCACTCATGCAACAAGGGTTCCAGCATTTATGGGGATGGGCATGAGCCAGCAGAATTTTGCAGAGGAGTGTTATTAGCATTTTGGGATTGCACACAGAGCTATGGGATCTTCATCAGAAACATACAAAGACTGTCTTGGCTGTTAGAAGTTTCTAGTTCTGCATTTTCTCCAGCATTTTGTAACCATAGGTGTAAATCCTTTGGGGCTGAAACTCCAGCTGACTGCATCAGCAGTTACTGTTCTGCTTTTGAAGTGTTTGGAAAATGTGGTTGTTCAATCAGGCTTATTAGTTTAGGGGGTTTTGATATGCCTCATGAGAATCAGCCTGGGGTGAGGTGAGAAAGAACGAAGTGAACTGATCTCGTGTTACCTGCAGGGATATTATCATTGCAGTTAAGGCAAAGTGAAAGGTTTTAAAAATTTTAATATTTAGCAGATCAGCATAGCCACCTAATAAATTTTACTGCAAATGCATTGGCTCTTTCTGCTCACAAATTGTCTGAATTTTAGCTATTCGGCTGGTAATAGTGAAATATTGCCACCTAGAAAAGCTGAGCAAAAAGAGAAGAATTTGCTGGTTTAATGTTTAAGGGCGCAATAAAAATCCTTTTAACTTCTTTTTTAGTACTTGGGAGAAATTTTTATTTAGATAAGAACACGATTCATACCGGCTCAAAATGCAAACTCAGATCCTAGAAATACAAGCTGAATTTGCATAATTAAGACTTAGAATCCATGAGTTCAGCTATTAGTTTACATATTGGTTGCTGCATGCCTGATTTTCCGTCAGAAGAGCAAGGGACTGAAGTCTGCAGCCCTAGGTGAGAGCTGCTTTTGAAATATTCATTTGAATTAAAAATACAAGCAAACAACAAATGTCAAAAATTTGTCTGAACCAGCATATTTATTTTTACGTTTTTGAGCATCAATAAGGGCTTGATTTTGATTCTCATTTTACTTGTAGGAAGCTTAAATGGGCTTTTCCAACTCTTTTTTAAACAGTTAGGAAGTGCTTTAATAAATAATCATTTGTTAAATGTATGAAAATATTCATTCTCTATCCCTCTTACAAGATATTAATCAAGTTACAAAACCCCATCTAAGTTTTATTTAGTATCTTGAATAGTTTACAATTAAAATTAATTCTATTTTTCATCAATTATTTTATTTTTTAAGAACATTGCATACATCATCTTTAATCATTGCATGAGTTTCTCCCTCTTTCCCTTTCAAAGAACTAGATAAACAATCCTCCTGCTTAAGCTGCCCTTTGATGAACTCTGAAATTTTGTGGGGTGACAATGTCTTCTCCTATGAGAATAGTAGTTTCCCCACTTTCAGTAGAATCTCTGAAAAAGTGCACTAAAGAAATATTTCAATAATTTTGAGACTGAAAGCAAAAGGCTGTTGATTAAGCCTATGCAAACACTTGGGTGTATTTGAACATTTCGGTTCGTCTGCCAAGATGAAGATATTGTACGTGTGGGCAGAAAAAGACACATTGAAACTTCAGTTTTATGGAGACAGGGGGTCAGCATTCAGGCAGTCCTGCAAATGGGGAAGTGACAGATTTTGACCTATCCCTTCTCAAGGGAGATTTGATTGTCAGGGCTGAGGGCTGGGGTGTCGGCTGGGGCTCAGAGCACAGGTAGCAGCAGTAGCAGAGCAGCAGCTTCCTCTTGTGGAAGAGCTCTTGTGTGAGCTTGGCCTGATGTCAGCCCCACGGGTGCTGGTGGACCTGCTTGGGTAGAGGTGAAAGTGATGCCAGCTCCCAGATCTTCACTGCAGAAAACATGTGAGCAGCTGTTTCGCCTCTCTTCCCTAAGAAAGACATAAACACTGTGCAAGCCACCCACAGAATCATGCAGAAAAGCACATCTCAGGTTGGACTTTTTTCCTGTTAACTCTGTCTGCATCATACAACAAATGTGCAACATTAAATACTCTATTTTTCAAGAAAAGAAACAAAATCTGTAGTTCTTTGGTCAAAAGATGCATCTAAGCCTTGATCTACTTCTACTTTATTATTCAGTTTTCATTTCATTCATACATTATTATGTATTTTTAAAACTCAATTTATCAGATAGTTTCAAAACATCTGAAGTGGCATTTTTAGGTCACAAACTAGTTGTGGAATATTTCGACCTACTTCTCTAGATGAACCCAGAAATTTGAAAGGAAAATAAATACTGACTCAATGAATCTTATTACTATGTATTTCGGAGACATCCTTTCTCTCTATCTGAGAATTTTGTCAAATCTGTATAGAATATTAACAGTGAAGAAAAGAGCAGAAATAAACTTCCTTTTTTTCAAACTTTGCAGCAGAAAAAGATTTGAGAGCAAGGTGACACTAGTATGCTCCTCTAACCTGTTATGTTAATGTTTTGCTCTTGTGTCTGTGCCTCCACTCACTATGTACATAGAGCCTGTGACTTCTTTAGATTTATTTCTTGGGACCAGAAGGCACATCAGTCTGTTACACTTATAAGACATAATGTTATTATTTCATCCTTCATGAAATTTGTAGCATTTCTTTTTGAAAATGCTCACTTTACATACACCCTGACTGCTGTGGTTCTCCTGTGATCACTTTACCTGCTTTAACATTTAGGCACTTAGTTTTTTTCTCACTGCCTTGTTTTCAATTGATTTTCTTAATTAATGCATCCAAGCTGGTAAGCAAATAGGAACAGAGAAAACTGTGGGGTAGTCATTTCTTTTGTTGCTGTGCCATTCTTTTGTTTTCAGTTCCGTGTAAACTCTGGCTCAGATAATCTTTTTTCTTACTTCATATGACTCACAGGCTAAACAGAGCAGATGGGGGAGTGATTTCAGACAGTGACCTCATTTCTGCAAATACTACTTCTCAAAAAAAGACAGCAATCAACCTGTGTCTTACAAGAAGAAAAAGGTTGCCTGTTTTTTTTCTTTTTACTGCATTATAGACATGAACAATTTTGAAAAGATGAAAGGGCAAGGGGGAAAAATGTGCGCTTCCAGCACTACCAGTTTGTTCTGCTGTTCTGAGCCTTGTCAAAGACGCAAAGAGCACTGTCAAACCTTTGGGTTCAGTTACCTTGAACTCTTCTCTCATGCTGTACTTTTGGTTCCTCTCTGTGCACAAGGTACTCAAAAGATTATTTTATTCCTGAAACAGTTTCAAATTCCAACACATTAAATAAGAGATTATTTACTCCTCTCTGTATCTGAAGTTAATCAGGATTTGCTTGTGATGTTCAGGTCATAGATGCCAACACTATTGCTGCAGAAAAATACTCATAATAATGGCTACGAATTACTATCAAAAGGTACAAGTTCTTAAAAAAAAATCAAGATCTGTGATGAATAATAATGCTAATTTTTTTCCTGTGGTCTTTATTGCCATGACTAGTCCAAGAAAAAACACAGCTGGATGAAACTTGTAGGATAGAAATTTCCATAATGATGGAAACACCTGACAATTCTCTTTTTCCGTAAATGTTCAGCAATACATATATATTGAGCAATGAGCTGTCTTTAAATCATAGAGCAAAATATAAAACTGTAAGAGGAAGATAAGAATGCAATTTCAGTAGCACCCTGGGTTTAAAATTGATCTTCTCTCTAATAGCATTTGCATCATTAAGTGGACAGCTCTCCTGTCTTTGGTATTAAGCTGACTGCTAGGAATACATCTTTAAAACTCACAGTCTGGTTGCATTTTCTTCAAATCTCTAACCATACGGGTCGAGTTTTACAAAAGAATCTTCCTTTTCAAAAGAGGAATATTAGTATACTCAGAAGATATCTTTAGAGTGAGGACATCCTTAAGTCTAAGAAAAGAAGTATAAAAATGCTAATTTAAATCAATAATAACTAATATTAAATATGTAATATATATAAATATAATATATATAAAAATATATATTAAACAAGTCTTTTGAGTTTTGAAAGATGTGCGACATCATAAATCTGAAGTATCATCAATATGAATAAGCTTTAATAGAAGGGAGCTAATAATTTTAATTTATTTAATTTCTCTCCATACCGTTACCTAAGGATATACATATTAGTGCATATTATACTTAATTTTCTTAATGAGCAAGTAGCATGGTAAAACCAGTGGTTTGCTGCATTGCAATCACATATATTTACACAAACATTTTTCAACTCATATTGATTTATTCTTTAGATAAAAAGTTCTTGAAGTTCTAAAATAACGGAAAGGATGACATCAGTGATATTAAGTTATCTTGGATTAACCTGTAAGGAACAATTATCAGAGGGAGTAATTACTATGAGACCAACAGAAGAGCAGGATGTTCTGGATTCCAGCTGAAATAATTGCCTGATTCAACAACACATGAACCCGTGTTAAGTCCTGTGAGCTGACATTGCCTCTTTTAAAGATAACTTTTGTCATTATTTGTAACTTTATTATGAGAGGTCATCTCTGCTAGAATTCAGTCATGAAGTAGATCTTCTGTGAATACAGATTTTCTGCGTCTGCTCAGTTTGGACTTGCTAGTTTTGATGAGAAATTAGCATTCCTTTTATTTTTTCTTTTTCCACTAAAGGTCCTTCTCTCCTTTTGATATCTTTGTATTGTTCTCTGTAGGAAGAACTTGTGGGTAGATGGTAATTCTGACCAAGGGAATCAGAGAGGTGCTTATGCACTGAGAGCCTCTGTTCCCACTTCTAGCTAGGGCTGGGGGAAGGCACAGACAAGGTGAAACTGAGAATGAAATGCACTTTCTTACTTTATTTTCTTCTAAAAGACACAGAAGAGCTGACAGGACCGGTGATTTGTGGCTTTTTCCTATGTCCTGTCCTTCAAACACCACACACAACCCTCAAGCCAGTGCCCCAGATCAGAGGAGAGCGATGCCAAGCCCTGCTGTGGGAGACCAGCGCTGCCCAGGGCCAGTCATCCTCAACACTAGCCAAGGTTCAACTTGTACTGGACGTGGAGTTTATTACCCTCATGCTATTTCCTTTGAGAGACTTTAATATAGCTGCCCTTCATCACAGAAAATGAGAGGACAATCAGATAACTTGAGCTTCAACATCAAAGAAAACAGAAGGTGATATGAGATTCCACATACACCTCAGAACCTGTGTAATATGTTGGGATTTGTGACCAGTAAGAAGTTGGGTTTTTTGGGGTTTTTTTGTTTGGTTGGTTGGGGTTTTTTTTTGGTTTTTTTTTTTTCTTTTTTTGCAGGAGATGAACTTCTATTCAAGGGGCACTGGGAGAATTGAGGAGTTATGAGCACAGTAGCTATAGCTGTATATGTAGTTCTGCAAGTAACTTTAAGAATGTTCATTAGACAAACAGATTTTTACATTACTTGATAATTATTTAAAACTCTTTAAATGGTTGAAAAGTGGTTTTTTTTTTTGGTGGGGGAGGATGGAAAGCATTTTTATAGGGTAGTTAGGAAAAAATTCCATTACAATTGTTCTGTAAATACTGTGAAATCAAATTAGAGGAAAGCATATTGAAAAAGTGGGGGTGAGGGGAATATTAAGAATTTCCTTTTCTCATAAACCAGGTAAAATGCTTCATCAACAATCTTCTCTCCCAGTGAAACTTGCCCTGATTATTTTAATTATGCAAAGATTAGTCTTTGCTTCATTTCTCTAAATCACTGCAATGATCATACGGTCAGAGTACAGAAAATGTACTAAGCATGTTATAAGAAGTCCTTTCTAAACCCTTTCTATGAGCTCAGAAATCTATTATTCAGTGTAATATTTTTTCTGGAAAATGATTTTTTCAGTAAATTAAATGGAGATACTGTTCACATTCTAAGATGCAGATACATCTCCCCTGGATCCCTATTCTGTTTGATGTAAAAAGTAGTTTAAATTGGTAAGCAGAGAATACCATTGTATGACTATCACAGTGTCAAAAACAGCTCTTGTACAAGAACTGGCCAGCTGTACCCCACAAATGCTTTGCCTAATACAAAGGCTGTACATAAGACTCTGTGTTTGTTGGCAAAACCATGGGAGAAAGCAGCCAGTTGGGGTCAATGTTTGTATGTTACAAGGAGATTAGTCAGCAGCTGGATGGGTTTTATCCACCTGTGAGGATTCGCATATCAGAACACCTGCAGTGTTTCACCATGAAGCCCAAGGGTAAGACAGATGACTGTGAAAAATGCTGAGACTGTCCACTGGGAAATGGAAAATGTGCCTGAATCTTGTGCTGTGATGGTCTCAGAGACGACAAGCATAGGTGTCATGCAAAAGTGGTAAACTGTCACCTGGATCACTCTGCTCACGTACTTACTTCTCAGCTCCAGAAGAAATGTAATCTCATCTCTAATGCCCTTCCACTGCTTTTCTCTAATACAATGGGGTTCTTGATGGCTCTATTTGCTAAAAGTTCATTTTGGGCAGCAGTGACTTTTAAAAACATTTGCTACCTATCGATGGACTGGAATGGCTTTCCAACACATTTTCTGCTTACTGATGAACTAGCTCTGAGGCAGGACATTTCTCCTCTCTTGCTGCCTTTCTACAAGTTAAAAATAAATCCTCATAAGAGAACTGAGTGCCTGATTGTTAATGGAAAAAGTGGAGCTTTTGACTGATTTTTCCTAGTGAATTTGATTTATGAGGACTCACCTTCAGGCAATAAAGATGACTGTTGTTTATTTACATACATGCCTCCATTCAAATACTTGTATTTATACTATTTAGTGAGTGTATGCACTTGCTAAAATGTGTGTACTTGATTATGCCAATAACAGAAGATCAAAGTCTTCCTTTAGAAAACTCTGGAGGTCAGAGTATGACAAGGCAGCCTGCTCCCCCCACCTGCTTAGTACTCACTGCCTTGGCCTTTATTTCTGGGCTTCATTTTGCTGGTTTGGGAAAACCACCTTCTGATATACTCGTTACAGTTGTGTGAATATATACACATCCATATTGATAACAACCAGAGATTCCTTAAGTTTAAGCACTAAAAATAATCATACAGAACAAAAAGGGTTCCTGCGACACCATAGAAATCATACCACAGAAAAATTCCAGTTTGTGGCCCATATGGCTTAAAATTAATTATTAGCTATAATGAAAGTTGTTGGGTTTTTCCCTGATTAATGTAATTTTTCACAGCTTCCAGCTATAAGGCACAGATTTACAGCACTTTTGACTAGAAAAATAGCCTTTTGCATTGTGATATCCCTTCCTTGGGACATAAACAATTAAAAAGCTTTTTGTGAGTAATAAGTCTCTTTTCATGCAATAATACTTGGATTCATAACAGTCTGCATCATAATTAGAGAGTCATTTAGATTCATTGATGGTATGCAATTATGTTTTTCCCTTGTCTGATTTCTCTGACCTGTGCTTTAAATTGAACTTTACAATACACCTCCCACGTTAGGAGTTATAATTCCCATTGACTACTGACGTATTTTCCATGGTATTTAGGAGATTTCTCAAGGGAATGCTGCAAGTCCTGTAAGTCAAAAATAGCACAGCGCAATAAATAGCCATTTTTAATGGCATCCATTATTTTCCTAGGATGTAATGTCTCAGGAGCCCCGAGTCCAACAGAGATTAGTCCTAAATCCTTTATAAATCTGCCTCTACTTGTTATGTATCATTCCTCGCCTCACAGGCATTTGAGATTGCTCCTCACTTAGCACAACAGCTCTGCACAAATACTCCTCCCATCTGGTTTTATCTTGAAGTCCTGGGAGAGTTTCCTGATTGATGATAGCATGTTCAGGCAGTGGACATTAGCGGGCTGAATTATTGCTGCTGGTGCATTAGCTTTCAAAGAAGTTTAGGTCAACACTTATCTTTGGCTGTGATAATATTTCTTTTATTTTAATCTGTTCTTCTCTCCTTGTGTTATCTGAGATTGATGATACAATCTGCTTTTGCGTGCTGCCTGTGCACACCAAGCAGGAGCTATGACAAACACTGTTCTAGAAGACTCCTGAGAAGTCTTGTTAGCCTGGTTTTGGGGAGTACACATTACATGGGGAATTTTAGGAGTAATTTAAGAACAGATAGTTTTAAAACTGCTTGAAAAAGTTGGGGATCATTAATGTAATAAAGATATAAAATCCAGCTCCATTTTTTATTGTCATCCAAAGAACATATATCTGCAATACAGCTAAAGATATATGCCACAAATATACCAGTGGATACAGAATAGCAGGACAATTCCAGTCATAGCAAAAGAAAAAAAAATACAGAACTGAGGATATTAACACCTCATTCTGTGCTGTTCTATGACTCATTTACCACCCCATGATACTTAATCACAATGAAATGCCATAAAGATACACTGAAAAAAGTGAAATTATAACTGGCTTTCAGTAGTTTTTCAGGTAGCTTTTACTAGAAGCAAAACTTCTGCTTTTGCTTCCAACAAATCCAATAAAATTCTAGAGTGTCCAGTAAAAATTCTTCCATTTTTTCTTGATTCCTTCTCAAGATGTCACTGTGTCCTCACACCAGATCATCTGAATGGGGGTCTACAGTGGCAAAAGGTTGAAAATAATTGATGTGAATGTTTAATCTCCCTGTAATCATCATTTAATACATAGCCAAAATTGTTTATAAAGTCAGACACCTAACTCTGAACACTGATGTGCAATTCCCTTAGACTGTGAGGCCAAAAGAGAGCACAGGAGGAAAACACCAATGACATGGGAGTGGCATGACAGGGGAGAAGAACACTTTTTCCATCTCTTGTATAGAAAAAATCTGATTTGAAAGGAGCTTTCTCTGCACACAACGCAAGAAGTTTCTCCAGTTTCAAAAATGGGAAGAGAATTTGTGTATTTATCATGCTTGCACAACCGCTACAAGAAGAGATCATGGAACTTGCTGAGAAACATAATTTATTTAATCTTTAAGGCAACTGGTGATGGATTGGAGAACAAGAGTATCAATACCGCTCGCAAAGCTGTTTGGAAGGTTGGAACAGAAGGAATCTTCTTTCTGTGTCCATGAGAAATTATAGCAAAATAAATGTGTCAGGTGACAATTTAAGATTTTAAGAGCTGAATTAGAATTCCAATGGTATTTCTACACTTCAAAGTATTTTGGTCTTATTGACTGTCACTTCACTTCCAGGATTCTCTTTTTCATATATATTTAGTTCTTTAGGTAGATGGGTAATTTGACAAATAACAAGAGTTTTAATTAATATCTTGACAGGTTCACTTGTATTAAATAAAATACTTGTTAGATAACATAGATTCCAGAGGATAAGTAAATACTAAAAAATCAAAGCAAAAGTCTTACAAATCGATAAGGTTATGTTTGCATGCATGGAGCCAGGCTCTCCTTGGTGGTGCCAAGCAATAGGGCAAGAGGCAGTGGGAAGAAATTGATGCACAAGAAGTTTCACCTAGACATAAGGAAGAACATCTGTACTGTGCAGGTGACCATGTACTGGAACAGATTGGCCAGAGAGATGTGCAGTCTCCCTCACTGGAGATATTCAAGAACTGTCTGGACACAATCCTGTGCCATGCGCTCTGGGATGGCCCTGCTTGAGCAGGAAGGTTGGACCAGATGACCCACTGTGGTCTCTTCCAACCTGACCCATTCTGTGACTCTGAAATTTTCAGTAAGGCAGCATATGCTTGCACAACTGGGGTCTTAAGAAGTTGCCATGGTCTCAGGAGGGTAAGGAAAACAAATTTTCCTCTGGGACATTTGAAAAAGAGTATGTTGTAGGAAGACAACTGAAAACAGATCTACCTAGATGGATTTTTTTTCCTTAATTGGTAGAGCTGATCAGATTTAAAATCCACCATTTTGTTTGCTAAGTCCATTGATAGCTTTGAAAAAATAAAGCAAACTAAATGAATAAGAGTAGAAAACTTCAAACTTTGAATTTTGTACTATATGCAGATAGAAAATCCCCAGGAGGGACTTGAACAGTTGTTGTCTGAAGGTTCAGTTCCCTCAGTTAATAAGAGCTTCTGGTGATTTGGTAGATATTTGGAGGAAAATAGATCTGGCAACAAGCCTGAAGATACTTCTTTAGCTTCAGGCTGTGAAGAATGTGGCACATTTATTTACAAAGGACAGAAGGAAAGGGAGACTTTAAAAAAAAAAAACAACCAAAAAAAACCCCCAAAATAGATAAACTTATGCTCCATTTTCAACATCTCTCAGCTTGAAATACAGTGAAGCACATCATGTCCCCATAGCTACAGCAGGCTTCCTCATAAATACTGGTGACACGCTGAATGCTTTAAGAAAAGGAATGGAAGTCATTAGACTTCTCATTAATGGCCTAGCTCTTGGGTAAGACTCCTAACGACTGCCAGAGCATAAAAAGACACCCTGGCAACTGCTGATCTGCCGAAAGATTTCTTCCTCCCCTGCTATTTCCATTGGATCTTTTATTCAAAAACAGAGAGGAACTTGAAATGTAAGTTGTGAACCGCGATGTAAAAGATGCAAGACCTAACTATATTAAGCAAAGGCCTTGTGAAAGCCAGAGCTTCTTTGCTGATACTGTTCCATTCTCATTTACTAACATGGTGCTCTTTGTCTTAATTATATGTGCAGGCCTACAGAAACTGTAAAGTACGAAAACCAGAATGCCTTAAAAATTATTTTATGATCTTTGGTTTCAGTGATCTTTCTTTTCTGATGTCTGTGACAGATGGTAAAAACTGAGATAACGCCACAACTGTGTGAGGCAGAAGTAAATGTAGATCTAAAATGACTGAAAGTGCTTGCAAAGATTAATTACAGTAGAGGGATATGCATGCCATAGCTGGCACAGTCTCTCTATATCATACGTAAGTATATTTGATTATATAAGTCCAAAAATAGCTTTTGTGCAGTGACTCAGATGCCTTTTTATTTTTGAAATGCATTAACTTTCATGAATTCCTTTGATGTAAACCAAACTCCACATTCTTTGCATCATCATTATGACTTCTTTGGATATTTTGTGGCAAAATGCAAGAATAAGTATATGCTGCCCCAGCTACACTTTGACAAACTGGATTATTCTTTATGTGCCACATCCATGCCACAGCAGGATTGTAACACTAAACAGGGACACCAGTCTCCCACCTCTTGCATCAGAAAAACAGGTAGGTTGCCTAGGAGAAGACTGTGGGTAAAAAATATTCTATGTTAATGAAGGGTATGAATTTGTAATAAATCAGATGTTCTAGGATTACTATTTAGTCATGTTCTGCCTCCTATATGTAATGCAACTTATTATGAAGGGAGGACTGACACATAAATTTGCATTTATCATAGAGTAAGAGTGTTGATTTTGGAAGTAATTTTAGGATAGATTTTAGGAAAGCAAAAGAAATACTGTTTACTGCTTCCTCTTTGGAAGGAAAACAGCTGCTTTGAAGATACTAGGTACAGAAACACAAGGAACAGTTCGAAGATGTAAGAGGGCATAGTGCCTTTGGGACTAGAGAGGATTTTATCTTTGAAATTCAGATCCCTTGCTCAACGTTTCTGTATTATATTTTGCCCCTGCATGATCAGATTTTTCTTTTCTCCATCTCTAGGAAATGGGACAGAGGGTGGCTTTATCTAAATTACAGTGAAAGCACTTTGAGGAGATGAAAATGAACTGCTTCTACTCCTCCAGGGCTCCTTTGCCTTGTCAACACTATTACCTAGCTTGGAGAATGTGCATTTCTGACATTTCTGGGCCTCTGCTTTGGGTGAGGAAGGGGAAAAGAATGTTGTTCTACTCTATCAATTGTAGGTCCAAAACCTCCTGAGAGAAAATAGAACTGCTGCCCAGGATCTGGCCTAGTGGTATAGTTTTTTACCTGTGCAAATATCTGCTGTTGCCCCAGTTTCTGCTCAGCTGGACACCGTTCTGCTGGTCAGAGTTTCAAAAAAGGTGATGTCAGCCCCCTTACAGGGACAGACAGAATTTTATGAAGCTGCACCTTTTTTTCTCCTTCTGCCATTGTTACTAAAATGTAAGGCTTGGAGTCAGTGATACTTTTTGGAGTGAGATGAGGAAAAAATAACAAAATAATGAAATTAAAAGGGTGATAGAAAGACCACTTTTCAGTCAGTTTTCAGTATAGTAGCTGCATGCTTGCATGGGAAGTTTCTTCTATCCTTCCTATACATGTGATTACTCTTCCACTATTTTTCTTCCTAGAAGAGAAAACATTCTTTGCAGCTTGATGTGTGAGAAATCAGCACCATCTCTTCTTCTTTCATTTAGTGGTTTTGTTGAAACTGCTAAAAATTGCACTAAACTGATCTGCTTCATGCAAAATTCCATCATGCGTTTTAGGGCTAATAGGCTTTATTTACCTCAAAGTTGAAGGTTGCACACTCAGGCATGCAATTGCCTGAACTCTTCCATTTTCTTTGCTTTTATTTGCTTGCAGGTATACTAGAGAAAGAAGTAAATATTTCCTCCTTTTACAGGCAAAGGAGTAGAAACCCCTACCTTGGCTATTTAGACATGAAGATAATTTAGTTTAAACACGGTTGCCAAAAAAATGGATACAGGAAGCACGTCAAATATAACTCCATTTTGTTATTAAAGCAAAAGCAATGTTGACTCAAGGAACAGAGATCTGTTTACTATTCCCCTGGCATGCTGTACAGGATACATCCAAGGAACAGTTTATCAGGTGCAAGTAATGTTAGCTCCTGCCAGAATTCCAAAATACGAGACTGAAAGGTACCTCCAAAAGCCATCTAGTCCCCCTGCTCAAAGCAAGGTTATCTAGAGCAGATTGCTCAGGGCCATGTCCACTTTTGCTTTGAATATCTCCAGGGACAGAGACTCCACAGACTCCTGCCCAGACAACTTGTTGTCATGTTCAACCACCCTTACAATAAAACAGTTACGTTTTTATTTCTTATCTTTAAACAAAACTTCTTGTATTTCAGTTTGCACTCACCCATTGACTCTTGTCCTATCAGTGGGCATCACTGAGAAGAGTCCAGGTCGGTCTTCCACAGTCCCCCACTCTGATATTGATATACATTGATAAGAATGCCCCAAGAATTCTCTGCTCCAGGCTGAACAGACTTATCTCTCTCAGCCTCTCCTCATATGTCAGATACTTCCATCTCTTACCCACCTTCATAGCCCTTTGTGTCACTCCAACATTTTAACGTCTTTCTTTCTCTGCAGAGTCCAGAAGTAAGCCTAAATTTGTTACTGTGACACGTGCACTACATAGATAGCTTCCTAGATTTTGCATTCTTCTAAATCAACCAGAAAAGCTTTTTTCTTGTCTGTCAGGGTGAGATTTCCTGAGGACCAATCAGCTCTTTCTTTCCCAGTGGGATCTCATATTGGTATTGCTGACTGGAGTCTGAATCAGAATGCAAAGGATATGTGAAGCAAAATGTACCTTTGACAGTGGCTGCAAAAATGGCAGGTCTTCTGGTCTGGAAGCTGGGAGATATAATAGTGAAAGATTGGTCTGAAAAACAATGAGGGAAAACTGGAAATTGCCTTAAATCACTGCTCATCAGAAGTCAAGCTTAAGGAAAATAAATAGAACAGGGTGGACTAGACAGAACAGATAATTTTGGTATCCCAGAATCATTTTTCTGAACAGTGATGATGGAAGTGAGTCATTTTACTCGCTATGACTCAAAGACGTTTCAGATAAAATCAAGGTCTGTAATCTCTCTGCCTGGAGTAAATTATATTTGAATGGCAAGAAGAAGAAGAAGATAAATGCTATTTATAAAAATGAGTGAAATCAGTTAGTATGCTGATTGGGTAGTAAAAAAAAAAAAAATCAAAGATGGAAATTAATCTCTCCAGATTTAGAAAAAATGTCTTTCAGTTCAGTTTTGTGGAATACTGCATGCCAATAGTATGAGCTATAGATATCATAGGTCTCTTTACCTTCTGCCTTATGCCTGCAAGAGACATGTACGTGTCTCAAAGATGTGTATGCTAGCCCACTCCTAAAGTAGAAAAGTAGTTTCTACTTATTTTCCAATGAATGAATTAAAGAATTCAGCTAAACTCCTTGCACATGCATGTACCCATTGATTCACATTGCAGGATTTTTCAAGCAGAGTAAAATATCAGAGTGAAACCATCTTTGCCCAATAAAGAAAAAAAAGCATGGATCCACAGTATTTCCTCTTACTCCTGTGCTTCTGGCAACATGTGCCATTACTTTAAGGTTATTTCTGAGACTGCAATTAGATTCTTGCACCTTGATTTTAACATTGCATCAGACCAGTATGATTTTAAAGGAATTTTTTATCTGGGTGCAGTATTTCATTTACTCATTGCTCTTACTGGGCTGTTTTGTTCTTCCCAAAGTAAAGAAGAAAGGGAGACAGACATATTTCATTACTAATTAAGGGAACATGGTGAGCAGAGAGGCCTATCTTCCTATTGTTCTAAGTGTTTGGCAAGATTTTCAGTGCAACAATTTCCTCCTGGATACTTTAAGTTTTCCCAAAACACTTGTGGGTTTAGCTGAAACATTTAGGCTGAAACTTTTCAACTCGGCAAGCTCTTTAAGAGGAGAAACTTTTTCTCCAATTCTTCTCCTCGCCTTGCCCCGCCTCGCCTCCCCTCCCCTCCCCTGAGATACAAACGTAGCATCTTGGTCCCAAATTCTTTTTCCCTACTAGAATGAATGGGAAGAAAACATTCAATAAGAAAATAGGATGGCATTTTCTTTCTCTCATTTTTCCCACACTGAAGCATCCCATGGGAGTGTATAATTGTGTCCAAATCACCTTTTATACACAGGAAACACCATTGATGTTCATCAGTTTGAGTTATGGTCCAGAGCCGGTAATCTGGCACTAATCTTCAAATTATGCATATTAAATTGGTAAATTTACAATTTCAAAGTAGTTAATGGAATGTCAACATTTATTCTTGAACACCTGCATCTGAAATCGTGATAAAATCCCCAAATTAAGTCAAAATAAAAATGTAAACAAAATCAAGTTGTACTCATCATTCAAATGAGGACAATGATCCTTCCAGATCATGATGAAGATTTTGCATCTAGCAGTAAACATCCAGGAATCAGATTAAAACTTATGTTACAGGTGTTACATCCACCAAACACACCTTGTCTCCAGCAATATCTTTCAGGATTTTTTTTCTCCTCCTCCCCCATGTGACTAATCATATTTACCCATATAAATACTGAAACAATGCTTTTTTCGTTTCCTGTACCTCTTTACAGAGTTAAAGGAACTGTGCATGGACAAGTCCCTAAGGATTATTAGCCAAAAAGAGCATACACTATGTTGGAGTCAGAACCTTTCCTCTGTACAAGCAATACAGCTGTTGCATTTGGAAAAAATTCTGATACAAGAACTAAACCTTAGAAGCAAACTCTTTAAATCCAGTTTTATCTCATTTGTGTCACTGTTGTTCATTTATCCATACCATCTCATGCTTTGGAAGGCGGTGTGGTTTTTCTCTCTTTTCTTTCTTTTTTCTTTTTTTTTTTTAACTTTTCTGCATCAATTTTATAGAGGTGCTGTAAAAGCATTGTCTTAGAACATACTGGGTCATGACATTTTTCATAAAGAGGATTTTGTAGTCCCTGTGTAGTGGTTCCAAAAGGATTGCTTGTAGATTCATTCTATTGCTCTCCATCTTAAGTTGAACTTACTCTATCAGAAAGTGGTAGATTTCCCTTACAAAAATTCATACAGATTTTTTTTTAAATTTTGACTGATTCAATTTACAAATTTACTCTGGCAATAACCATTCTATTTCAAGTGAAATAATTCAAATAAAGGTCACTAGATGTTACAACTTACACAGCTGCGAATTACTAAATCAGATATATCCTATACCAACTTTTGATAAAATCCATTACAACTTATTCCTTACTTTGATGGAGAGAAATACTGGGTAAAAAGGGTGAAAGCAAATCAGGTTGGATCATTAAAACAGTTCTGGTGATTTTCACAAGCCCATATTTTTCTGGAGGTTGAATATCAAGCAGTATATAATAATCATCATCAATGAGAATGTTTGGGGGGGTTTCTGTAATAACCAGAATGACTCGCTGTGTTAAACTGAGGAAAATTATACTGTTCCTACTATAAAGAATAATTTACCACTAGGATTACCACATACTGCATAAAGGTCTGCTCTGCCAAGATAGCATCAGTAAATTTCTGTTCAAATTCCTGGAAAATCTCACAACAGTCTAGGATGCCTAGTCATAAAATTGAGCAGCAGTGAAGTGAGAATGCAATGTCCTAACTGCAGAGGTGCCAAATTCTGTTTGACCCTGTAACTCTGGTCCTGCTCCTCTTGTTCCAAGTACTTTGCATCTATGTGATCTCTTCATTTCCCAGTTCTGATCAGGAAGGATTAAATTGCTGCCCTCTGAGTACTGTTAGAAGTTTGTGCTGAGAGTTAATAGAAAAACGTATCAGATTGATGAGCAAGTGCTCTCAACTGAACTGCAGCTAATCTGCTGATTTTCCTTAGCAGAGAGAGGTAGGAGATGAAGCCAAGCCTGTGGCACCAGCAATAAGCCATGTCTCGGCTAGGGCAGGTCCAGTGACTCTACTCCCCCTTTTTCAGCATCCCTGCCTTCACAGGAAGGACAGTCCCCTGGACTACAGAAGCCAGTATGACATGGGGTGCAGGTAGAATGGGAGGTTGCCTGATCCACACCTTCCTGATCTGAGCTGACCATGTGCAGAGCTGTTCAGAGGGACCCTGTTCAGAACAGCCCTGATTGCACGCTTTGCTCAATGTTCCCTTTTTCCCTTCACACACATAATCTACCCCAGCTGACTTTACTCTTTTCCCCACTAGACCTGGTTTTGCTGATTTTATGCCCTATTTGTTAATTCTGGCTTGGTGTGAACCCCTGCTAAGCCAGGACTCCCATTACTGTGCTTCCATGCTACTCAACCGAAGGGAGTTTCTCATACTTGCTTTCGCTTAGGTATTTTATCCCAGTTTTCACTTTTGTCTTAATAGTTTTAGACCACTTTGGGTTTTGCCATCTACTTACCTTTGATTTTGTATGGCGTCCAGCAGACTCTCACATTTTTTCCTTAGTAGTATGATCTCAGAGCAGGGCTCCTTTTCTGCCTGCATAGCTGAACTGAGTGATCACATTTTGGTTACAGATAATTACTTATGTAGAATCCCATGGTAAGTGTTTAACCTAATAAAACCTTGTGTCTTATCATCTGCTTACCTGCCCGTGTATTGTACTCTTCTGGTGACACTGGGATAGTGACTGCAGACTGGCAGCCTGGGCAGGTGAACAAAATTTTGATCCCAGAACTGAATAAGGGTTCATGCAGGTGTAATCAGACTAATTAGGAACGGAGGGAAATAGTTATTGCTGCAGTGGTGAAGGGGTCTGTTGAATTTCAGGAATTTTTTGAACCCAGAATGCTGATAGCTTATCTTCCTTCCAGCTCTTTGTGCCTCCTGTAGGGATGCAACCTGAATGCTGGAATTACAGTAGTGAGTCAAAACAAAGACAGAGTCAGCTCATGACTTTGTGTTCCTGAAAGTTCCAAAAGAAAAGGTATTTCAGAGAAATGTGCTGAATGAGATAAACATGCCCAAGTGTCTTAAGATTCCCTTTAAGCCTTGTATATGAAGGTCTATTTCCAGCCTGTGGATGACTCATTTTGTGTGCTCCCAGCTGCTAGGCCACGTTCTGCTGCTTCACATCCTTCAGGAATGGGGAATACTAGCGCTGAAAGCAGTATCCTGGGAACCAGTCAGTGCATTACCAGACCAGTCAGTGCATTACCAGACCATTTACTTCCTTTCTCTCAATTAGCAGCTATGAATGGTGGTTTGGTATTTCAATCAGTCTTTCCAAGGCACATGTAGCAGAGCTTTGATTAAAATTTTTCCTAAATAGTTTCTTTGACGCTTGTCATAATGTTCATGTTTGTATTTGAACTTGTAGTTAGTTCATTAGTGTCCTGAGTTATCTATTTTTCAGAGCAGCTTTATCCTGGATGTATATGTATTTTAACTGAACTATCCACAGCAACAGCTTTTCCCCTCTGCTAGCTGGAAAAGCTAGAGGATAAAATTAAACCTGACTGAAAAAGCTGATGCATTATTGTTTGGATGCCTTTAAAAAGCTGTGATAGGAATGCAGTGAAATAAAAAAAAAATTTCTCCTGCTGTGGCCTGTCCTATTTCTAATCATTATTCTTCAATGCTTTGAGGACTGATTATCACTACTTTTCCACTGCCAGGAATGGATGCATTTGAAGGAGGTGAGGTGAGCATATCTTAACTATACACTGTGTCTTGCTGCTGCCTGTCCTGGCAAAAGCGAGGATTGTGGTACAGTCTAACCCAGGATTTTGGTTCTCACTGAGGTCACTCTTTTCACCCATGTCAGGTCATCAGCAGTGGACCCCTAGGACAGGGAGGGAGCACTTTTTACAGAAATTTTATATCCCCCAGGACTACAGCAACAGTTATAGGCTTTTGTTCCTGAGGATTTCATTTGTAACAAAAGCCTTTGTACAGCTTTCTAACAGTTTAAAGGAAAAATCAGCTCCAACAAAATCTCGTCCCTCATTAGCACCATGAAGAGTTGTTTGTACAAACATTTGATCTTAGCACAAGCATTGACAAAGAGGATTAAAAAGCGAACCAAGCCTTCTCAGAGGATGTCTCCAGACATGACAAGCAAAGAAGATGATATCCTTATTAGAAGAGCAGTAAGAACTCCAAAGGATACAGTAAGCAAAGAGGCAAACTAGACTTGTTTGGAAAAAAATTCTTTCTAGAGGAACAGTTTTTCTTCTCTCATAAATTTCCAATCTCATTAGAAAGCTAGGAGATTAATTTTTCTTTAAATGAATAAGGTAATATTTCTCCATTTGACAGGGTTTACAGATTGTGCTATAACCAGACGTGGAATTTCATGTTCAGGCTCCAAACAGCCTGACACTATAGCAAATAGTGTACGCAAGTACAGCTTTTGCATGTAAGGAAAAAAAAACATGGAGCAAGAGCTAATTAATTTTAAAAGAGAAGTAATTACTTTAAGGCTTAATTAAAAATTAACCTGCTTTAAGACCCACTGAGAAAATTACTGCAAACTGTGACTTAGCTTAATTTTGGCATAGCTACATCACACACTCACTTCAGACAAAGAGGTTTCATAATGAAGCAGGTGGGAGTCTTCCCCCTGGGCTTGTAGTGAATTCCTGTTCTAGCATCCTAAACCTGTAGTTTTCCGCCACCTAAGTACAATAAATGTTCAAGGCCAGGCTGGATAGAGCCCTGAGCAACCTGATCTAGTGGATGGCAT
Organism: Phainopepla nitens; assembly: GCA_013400175.1. NCBI lineage: Eukaryota > Metazoa > Chordata > Aves > Passeriformes > Bombycillidae > Phainopepla > Phainopepla nitens. The sequence goes on along the minus strand of VXBQ01006239.1, from coordinate 34,443 downwards.
CCCTATGCATGGATTGGGAGGTGGATCTAGATAATCTTCAATGCCCCTTCCAACCCAAACCATTCCATGATTCTATGATTCTGTAATATAATCTGTAACTCACATGCTCATCCTGTGCATTTAGTCTACTACTGCAGGTATTCACCTTGGGATGTGTGAGAATACAGGGTCAGGCATGACTGTTGATGCTTTTTTGGTAAGGTTTAAATAAGCCCAACAAATGATGCAGACAAAAGACAGGACTGCCTCCCACATGCGTAACCTGTCCTCTGAACTAATATGAAGTGTTTTCTGTGTCTATTTTTAGAGTTTAAAAAAAAAAAAAAATGAGTCCTGAAGTGTTTTGATGGTGTCCTAATAAGAAATGGATTTTAAAAAAAATCTAATCTTCAAATAAAAAAACTAATCTTCAAACATTTTGGGAAGATTTCTCTAACTGAAATATACTGTACTTTCTTCCACATCGTTTAATGGGCAAAACACTTGGTGGTTTGTTGGGTTTTTTTCCGAAAGAGAGAGAATGATGTGAACTGTTTAAATCTTCAGGATCTACAGAGATTTCTACGTATGTCAAGGAATTTTGTTTAAAAATAGGTCCCCAGTGATCTCTAGATGTAAAGCCTAAAGCCACACAAATGGAACAAATAATTATTACCCAGGTAATCTTGTGCCTTTCAATAACAGATAGCTTTGGCTCATTGCTTTTTTTTTCCTTAGCAAATAGTAAATTCACAATTACATGCAGTTCTAAAGAGATTGTGTGGGCAAATACTTTCTGCCAAAAAAAAAGTGAAAGACTATTAAAAAATGTTAAAATGTTCTGATAGCTGAACACTCAAAATACGTTTGACATTTTTTAAAAGAAATAGTTCATCTTCTCATGTTGAAATGGCCTTTTTACTTTTTGAAATAACTAAGTGAAAAAGAGTGGGAGTTAAAAAAGGTTAAGTAACCTCAAGACAAAAACAAATGCTCATCTTCCAACAAACTCCAAACCTTTACTTGACCTGCACTATTATTTCTTCCTTGCATGGTTTTCATTTTCTCTGAAATGTCCTTTTCTTCTCCTCTTCTCTGACCCCTCTCCCAATTCAACTGAACAAGAAAGGTCTCTTGGCAATCAGGCAGATTGCTTTGCCATGGATACAAAATGAAGAAATCAGATTAATAACTCCATGAGCATTCATTTCCCCCCTGAAGAGAACTCAGAATTGTGTGAACTGAATGATTTGGAGGGTGTAGGACTGGAGAAAGAAAAATATTTTGTTCCAGCTTTAAACCTCCTTTGTAGAGAGTTTTATAGAATGCTAACACTTATTGAAATAACTCCTTTTCATTTCCCTTTCCTTTTCCTGATCTGACAGGGGAAGTCCTGGTCATTTCAAACACTGAAGCAAAAATAGGGAAGGTTTTGCTTCCTATGGCTTCTCAGGGTGACCACTGTCTGTTGCTGGGGTACACTAATGGCTTCTGAAAATTTCAGTTGAATGCTAGTTGAATGCTTCAATTTTTTTAAAATTATATTAAATTGAACCTGTTATATATTTCAAATTCTGTCATCCCTGTCTCACCCACCTTCTCCTTGGCTTCAGCATTTCACTGCATTTTATGTTCCCTCTGTATGCTGGGTTGTGCCTGACACTTAGCCCGTGGGCTACAAAGGTCTTTCAAAATGTGTCAGCATTGAAAGCTTAATCACTGGCTTCCAAAGGAAAAAAATTTAATACTTTTAATAAATGAAATTTTCTTTAAAAAATAAACTTCTAGAGAATAATAAAGGAAAATAGTAAAGGAGACTAATATCTTGTGTACTTAATTTTTACTTAATTAATTTTTAGTGAGGGATTATAGTTATTTTCATATTATACCATATTTAATTTGCTTGTTTTCATGTATCTTGCTTTTATGCATTTGAGTTATATATTAAAATTATAATATGTACATTGGCAGTACTTATGTAATTAACCATCCTGCTGGTCTACATATCTACTAGAGTGGATTGAATTTATGTCCTAAGCACTTACATTTTTATGCAACCAGTAAATTAAAATATAGTGACTAAATAAATAAATGAGAAGTCTGATAGATAATTAATGCAGGATACAACTTGAATACAATCTTTTTGATTAAAGAATAAAACACTGCCACAAAGTAATTTATCACATAGTAATGCATAAACAAGGAATTACAGGAAATAACTATCCGTTGCCAACAAAATACTATAAACAGAAAGCAGCTTAATTCTATTGATTCTTCCCCCATTGCTGCTGGTATTTTATTAAGGGACATGTGACATATTCAGAATAGATTATATAGATATGGATACATATAAAATAACTGAGTTACTGTAGCATTGGCTTAAATGCCTACTACAAGTTTAGTTTTACTAACAAGCATGACAATTAGCAGAGAAAGTGTAGCAGCAAAGCCTTTGACCTGAATTAGTAGTCAGAACAAGTACCTAGGGTTTCTGACAGGCTTGATTTACTTGCACTACAGCCTGAATGACCTGTGTTCACTCTCAGTAGCTACATCAGGAACAGAACAGCTATGAGGGTCTGTGTACCTATGTGATGCCTATATTGCATACCCAGGGAGGCTCATTTTGAAGGTAAATCTTGCAACAACTACAAACCTACTTAAAATTAGATGCTCTATCTACAAATGTGTTTCATAAAGGTGCTATGCCAGATTTTAAAACTGTCTTCTGTTGACAAGAGCCACTTCCAAGCTATGACTCTATGACTATCACAAAAGCATGGTGGGAAGAACTCAGTCTAGAACACAGGAAAAGTATGGTTTATAGGTTAGTATGACAAGACAGCTATTGTCACATGACTTCGGCCTGATGAATTTTATCCTGGAAGACCCCAGACCACTTTCAGAACTACTAAAGTGTACAGCAGACATGATTATTAGACAGATTATTAACTACATACATATATACTGAAGAAACTTTGCTATTATTTTATTTTTAGTAGTGAACCTATTATATTGTAAGTCACACACCTAAACTTCAAACCCACGAAAAAACAACTCAAAGGAATAATTTGTATCAAATATTTGTAAGCATCTACAAGATAAGGAAAAGATTAATAGCGGTCAACTGGATTCATATTGGCAAGTCAGATCAAACCAATTCTGAATTCCTTCTTTCCTTCCTAACCATGTTTTCTGTTCTGTATCTTAGCTCCACTAAGGCTCTTAACAGTGTCTCCTATAGTATTCTCAAAAGCAGTGTGACCAGCAGATCAAGGGAGGGGACTCTCCCACTCACCTGGAGTGCTGCATTCAGATTTCTGGCCCCCACCATAAAAAGGACGTGGCCCTGTTGGAGAAAATCCAGAGAAGGCCACAAAGATGATGAGAGGGCTGGAGCAACTTTCCTATGAGGACACGCTGAGAGAGCTGGGGTTGTTCAGCCAGGAGAGGAGAAGACTTCAGGGAGACATTAAAGCAGCCTCCCAGTACCTAAAGGGGGTCCAAAAGGGAGCTGAAGAGGGACTTCTTACCAGGGCTTGTAGTGATAGGACCAGGGAAAATGGCTTCAAGCTGAAAGAGGGTAGGATTAAATTAGATATTAAGAAGAAATCTTTTTCTGTGACGGTGGTGACACACTGGAACACGTTGCCCAGAGAACCTTGGAGATGCCCCCATGCCTGGAAGTTTTCAAGGCCAGGATGGATGAGGCTTCAAGCAACCCGGTTTAGTGAAAGGTGTCCCTGTCCGTGGCAGGGAGCTTGGAAATGGATGGTCTTTAAGAGCCAACAAAACCATTCTAGGATTCTATGAAGGTGAAGAAATATGATTTACAGAGAAAGACTGATTGGATAACATACCTGAAGAGTAAATACCAGCGGGTTCCCTGTCAGACTGGAAGGAAACATCTAGTCAAATTCAGCAGATACATTTCACAGGTGGGATCTTTTATGTTCAGTGGTTTTACTACTGGTAGGGAAAGAAATGAAAAGCATTACACTTACCAACAATGAAATTTGGACATTTTTACAATTTGTAATGATATTTGGTGTTNAGCAGTGTGACCAGCAGATCAAGGGAGGGGACTCTCCCACTCACCTGGAGTGCTGCATTCAGATTTCTGGCCCCCACCATAAAAAGGACGTGGCCCTGTTGGAGAAAATCCAGAGAAGGCCACAAAGATGATGAGAGGGCTGGAGCAACTTTCCTATGAGGACACGCTGAGAGAGCTGGGGTTGTTCAGCCAGGAGAGGAGAAGACTTCAGGGAGACATTAAAGCAGCCTCCCAGTACCTAAAGGGGGTCCAAAAGGGAGCTGAAGAGGGACTTCTTACCAGGGCTTGTAGTGATAGGACCAGGGAAAATGGCTTCAAGCTGAAAGAGGGTAGGATTAAATTAGATATTAAGAAGAAATCTTTTTCTGTGACGGTGGTGACACACTGGAACACGTTGCCCAGAGAACCTTGGAGATGCCCCCATGCCTGGAAGTTTTCAAGGCCAGGATGGATGAGGCTTCAAGCAACCCGGTTTAGTGAAAGGTGTCCCTGTCCGTGGCAGGGAGCTTGGAAATGGATGGTCTTTAAGAGCCAACAAAACCATTCTAGGATTCTATGAAGGTGAAGAAATATGATTTACAGAGAAAGACTGATTGGATAACATACCTGAAGAGTAAATACCAGCGGGTTCCCTGTCAGACTGGAAGGAAACATCTAGTCAAATTCAGCAGATACATTTCACAGGTGGGATCTTTTATGTTCAGTGGTTTTACTACTGGTAGGGAAAGAAATGAAAAGCATTACACTTACCAACAATGAAATTTGGAAATTTTTACAATTTGTAATGATATTTGGTGTTTTATATATATATATATATAAACATTGCATGTGTGTATACATATATATAAAAACTATATATATATATATCATACATATAATGAAAAACCTTTGACATTAAAACAAAAGCTCAGTGAAAAAGGTAGAAGTATCCAGGTTCACAAGAAAAGAGGTGGATCACAAGTCAAATGAACCCTTTAATGCCATGCAGGTACAGAGAAGATCATTGTACTCAAATATGTTAGCCAGAATGGTGGAAAAATTCCTTAGCAATGTTTCTCACTGGTAAGACCTAACCCCATTTGCTGTTTTAGGAGCCAAGTGAAAACTATTCACTTGTTAAGTGAAGCAGTGAAAGAGAATGTTCAGTAAGCCTCCAGAGTCTTAGCACAGCAGGTTTGTGAGAGAAGGGAATGAGAGAATTGAAGGTGGTTAATACTTTCTCAGAGGATGAACTAAATAACCCCTAAAACACCTTCCTGTCTTTATGAAGGCCCTATGTTTTTTGGTTTGGTTTTTTTTGTGTTTTTTTTTTCTTTTCTTTACAATGAGACTTTGAGTATTCTTCTTTTTGTTTTTCTAAGATGAGGAGCACGTTCATCTAAGTTTGCATTTCATAGAAACTTAGAATGGGCTGTATTGGAAGGAACCTTGAAGACTGTCTAGATCCAACCCTCCTGCCATGGAGAGGGACACCTTCCATTAAAGCAGTTTGTCCAGAGGCCCATCCAACCTGGCCTTGAGCACTGCCAGGGATGGGGCATCCACATTTTCAGTTTATGGGTTTTTTTAGGGAAGGAGTTGTTAGATAAGATTCTGACAGCCTCCCATCTGTAGTTATAGAAGTTTATTATGCTTTGACCTCTTCTACTTATGTCAACTCTAGAAGGTAGTGGTGTTGCAGTGTTCATTACAGCACATTCACTGACAAGTGAGAGGTTGGAACTGTCTGCTGAGTTATATTCCTAGGTTTCATCAGATATCTATGAACAGTATCATCTCCATGGAATATTTCAATTATTTATATTTTCTTAGCTTTTGATTGAATAGACTTCTGCACTAAATTATTAATCAAAAATATTTGTCTTGCATAAAATTTTATGCGTATCTAGATACTTATTTGAAATTAAAGGTACAGGAGACAAAGCATGTCTTGGTTCTCTGACTGCTTTTGGCAAAATCAGTCCCATGTTGCAGCCTGCAACATAAGATGGTAAAAAGTACATTTGTTTTTTAGCTATGCTCAGTGTCAGAGACAACGGGGTGCATTTGCAGCTGGATTAAAATTAGTCTTCTATAAATCAAATAAAGACCACTGGATGAAAAACTGTAGAAAGCTATGAACAAGCCATTGCTTACAAGCTGATGTAAAACCAATCAGAATTTAGAACAAGGTTCAGCTGTTCATATTTGTTGTACTACAAATTACTCTTTTTCAAAAAATCTTGCTTTTCATGGTTTTTTTCTATTTTTTTTTACTACTATCTACAGAAAATTCCCAGAGAAAATATGCAGGCTATAAACAGGAAAATCCTAATTCAGTGTTCTTAAGGTGCAGCATTTAGCACTAACTTTTTCATGTAATTAAATAGAAGCCAAAGGGCAATTACTTGACTTTACCATATTAAAATAAAGTTCTGCACAGTCAGCTGGCAACAAATCTCCTCTTTTTCAGTGTTTATGTATCATTGAAGACAATGTCCTACAGAGTTCAATCAAGATTCCTGATCTTTTTAGGGTCAAAAAATAGAAAAAAAAAATTAAAGAGAAAAGGAAGAAAGGAGGTGGTGGGAGAAGGGGAATGAACTATTGTACCTCAGAGGTAGTAATAAAAAAATCTCACCCAGCAATTTCAAATAGTAGATACAATTTTGCTTTTTTATTATAGCATAAAATGTTTCAGCGATACAAAAGCAGCTTCCAGGTGCTCTTGAACAATGACAGATAACTACGGCTATTGGATCACCAGGCCAAGCTGATATCCAAGGCTTCTGATGGTGTTTGAATTTGCAGCTGCCAGTGCTGTCTGACTCATGGAAATTAGTTAAAGGGAGATTAATATATACTCGGAGCAGGCAGGTGCTTCTTGTAGAATCCTCTCTGTGATCTCTCTATTTTCTTCAGTCAGTTTGATTGCCACTTGGCTTTCTTTCTCCCAAATCCCTGGCTAATCTCTTCTATATAGGCTCTTTTGCCACCCTTATCACCACAGCATCCAAGTGGCTGCCAGTAGCGCATTAAGTTACACAGTAAAATGTCACACGTGTCTCCTGGTCTCTTTCATCCACTTTCCAAGGGAAAAAAGAACCTGTGTGGACAACAGGATGTTTTAGTAAGGTATAATTCTTCTTTTCCTTTTACTATTTACACTATAATATTTGAGAAATCTTGGCAGAAAGAGCTTTCAGTTGAGGCGAAAGTGGGAACAGTCATGTTCGCTGATGAATCAGTGCAGATAGTTTCCTAAGAACTGATGACCTTTCTCCCCTCCCCCAGAAGTGGCAAACATAATTAAGGCTGAAATATCAACCACCAGGATAAAACAGAATGTCTTTCCAGCCAAGGATGACTGGAGTCTTCTTTTCAGGCTTTCTGGGAACCAGAGTAAATCCATTAGCATTTCTATGCCGAGAAACCCAGCCGAGCAAAAGCACTTGCACTGTGTCCTTCCAGAAGCCCAGTTCTGTAACACGTGCTGGCCCTATTCAGGTATTCAAAATTGAAAATTTAAGCTACTAAATATGAAACTTGAAATGGTGGTTTTAATGATTTGCTCCAAAGTGAGTTTTCAAGGTCACACTAATACACTGTAGTCATGTGTTTCATCTGTTTTTTAAATTTTGATACTAAAAAAAATATTTCTTAGAAAATCATAACCAAAAACATCACTATAACCAAAACATAGCCACTGAACATGAAATATTTGGACTGTTGCAGGAACAGCTATCCTTTCATGAAAACAATGCAAGTAATTATGGACATAAATTAATTTCTCTGTAAGTAAATCCCTGGGCACTTTGGAGCTATGGAGTGAAGCAAAGCAGTATTCCTACTTCAGGCTGCAGCTCCAGACCACACCAAGCAGCTCAGAAATGCCTGCCATGTTTGGACTTTTCCCACCTGTGCAAAGAGACTTCACAGGGCTTTCTTCACTCTTCTGGGACCGTGACTACTTCGAGGCTGGAACAGAATGTGGGTCTATCCACCCATACATCTAAGGAGAGATAGCACAGAAGACTTGCAGCAGTCCAAGAGCTGAACTAGTAGCTTATTGGTGATTAATACTCTGCAAAGTTTCCACAGTGATCACCTGCTGACAACCTGCTACTTGAAAGAAAAATCAATAAAATAGATGCCTTTGTATCCCTGCGGATTAGCACCTATCATAATTAAATTTATAGTCTAACACCTCAGCAGACACTTAAATTGCTTTCATTACACTTATTTCTGCCATCCATGATGAGTCAAGCTCACACTTTAGGTAAGACAACCTTCTCTCATACCTTTCTGGAATTTGGTTGCAAAGTTTTAAACACAGGAAAATAGTCCCCATGATGAATAGCACTGAAGTTTGTTTTTAATGACTGTCACATCTCATTTGAAAGGGAAGAGCTACCACTTGTACCATCATCAATATATGATAAAGCTACATAATCACTCAGCCACTAATTTGTTTTTATTAAATTTTTAAAATAAGAAATTACATTTCTGAAGTACAGAAGGTAAAGATTGTTCTGAAGGTAAAGCTTCAATAATCTTTGGTGGCTTTAACAGACTTCTGAAAAGACTTAGTGTTCAATATCCCTTTTCCATACAACATTTCCTCTACGCAAATTGCCAAGGAGAGTCTTTTCACAAATTCTTTTAGGGATCTCTTTTACTCATAAGGATTTCTGGAAGAAAGCTTCTCTCCAGTGAAAAACAGTTATGAGCTGCAATTCACTTTAAACTCGTTTTGCATTCATCTTTAGGATTACTGTTAAAGCGTAGAAGCAGGGAATAGCAAAGTGTGAAATTTATTGGGCGGCAACGCAAAGCTGCTGTCTCTAGAAAAAGCTTAGCTGAATACGAAGTGTTTCTCTGCCATTTAATAGCTCACACAAATATATGTAGCCTTTAGTAGAAGAGCCTTTCAAGATACAGAAGCCCACAAAGAATTGTGTTTTTCCTTATCTACAGGAGTTGAATAAATTTGCCACATTTAATTCATAATTCCTAACAATGATGATTGAACTGTATTTCATGTGCCTTTAACTTGTTTTCCATCTGTTTCAGTTTCTCACATTAATATGATCAAGTGTGTTGAAGACCCAAGCTTCTTTTCATAGAAAGTTTAACACACTCTCATGAAAACAGAGTATTATGAAGGATTTGGGTCGTGTAAGAGACAGAGGTAAGATACGTCACAGGGCTGACATCTTCAGAAGATCAAATACATTATTTCACTAAGACTAAAGTAACCACACACACACAAAAGAAGCATTAAAGATACCTAGAAATAAAATTAAATCACTCTTGTTCAGAAACAAAATATGATAGCAGTGAGGTTACTCTGCAGAATTTCTAATCTCAATAAGACGGCAAGAATGCTGAAACAAAACCAATTTAAAAGAAAAGCACAGGCAAAAAGCCAATTTTAATGTTTGGCCAAATCAGGTAAATGGTAACTCTCTATCGAGTAGTATTTCCTCATGTCCAGAAATAAGGCAGTTGTAATAACTTTTTCTAAAATAACTGCTGCTTGAAAATGTCTCAAAACAAACATGAGTGTAAGTGAAAGTACTTTTATGTCTGGCAAGCTACAAAATGATATTTTGTACCCTTGTCTAGGTTTTATGGCACATTGCAGTAATTTTTTCATCAAAATCTAATACCAGAAATTTTCTAATTCTTTATGTTGCACATTAGCTTTATTGCATCAATCAAGCTTTTTTCAGTTTGGCATATACTGGAATTTTCCATACTGTAATTCTCTAATATTTTCAGTGCAGGTTTGAACCATAAAGTTAGAGACTTCTCTTAGCCTTACTTTGGAATATGACTTTTAGACATTGCTGAGCATAGTCATTTTACTGTGATCGTCCATGGTGAACAGAAATCAAACTATTTCCTTATGCATACTTTTAAAATAAGCATTTGTTGTCAAGTAGAATCATAGAACATGCTGAATTGGAAGGGACCTATCAGGATCATTGAGTACACTCCTGGCTCTGTGCAGGACATCCCAAGAATCACACCGTGTGCGCGAGAACATTGTCCAAGTGCTTCTTGAACTCTGTCAGGTTTGGTGCTGTGACCACTTCCCTGGGGAGCCTGTGCCAGTGCCTGACCACCCTCTGGGTGAAAAACTTCTTCCTCATAGCCAGCCTAAACCTCCCCTGACTCAGCAGCAATACAGTTTTTTTAAAAGACTCATCTTTCACCATCTTAATTAGAATGACTCAGAATGAAATCCGCTGAAATTAACTAATTAAGCATGTTAACACCTTTCTTTCCATATGTTGAATTCAAGGTCTTCTTGCCCTTGCCTTTCCTAATCAGGAGGTTCTTTATGAAATTTTATTCTTAGATTTTAATTTCTGCTGCATTTTGTAGATGTTATTGTCAGTTATCCACATGCATTTAACAAAACACAAACTGATTTTTTTTTGTCTTTTTTTTTCCCAGCTAAAATTATTTTTATTTTAATCAGCAGGTCAAAATTTTATATGGGTCAAGATCTCTTCTGCACTCCCCACTCACCTCCTGTTGTTGAGTTTTTAGGCTTTCAAGGATAAAAGAGAGACTTGATCATATAGGCTTATATTTCTGCTCTATCAATCTGCACCGACTACTTTTATTCAGCTAAATGCCACCAAAAAAAATCTTGTCTTAAACCAATTTTATGTTTTTAGGTTACCCAGTCAGGCATCAGCTTTAAAAAAGAAGGGCATGTAAAGTGCATAAGTGATGTAGTTTGTTGGGTCAAAGTACAAAACACTTTGATAATGGAGGTCTTAACCCAGTGGGCTTCACTGACTGTGCAAAAGCATCCTCTTACAAGGATAGCTTGGTTAGAAAAGGTATCACTGAGAAAATACCTATTTCCAAGCCTTTAATTTATTTGCTAATGCTTTTAGCACAAACTCCTTTTGGCTGTGAACCTTCATTTCTACATCTGCATCTTCTCTTGTTGCCTCCTGCACTCTTTGCATCAACCCAGATTGTATAATCAAATCTATGTATCCTTTTCTAAAACTACTCATATTTCCACCTGTTGACACATGGCCCTAAATTCCAAGAGATCACTGACAACTGTTCAGTCGAATACCTCTAAACTTATTTTGGATGCCCTTAGCTTTTGCACTTTTCTTTCACAGGACTTGAATTCCTTTCATTCTACATAAAAGAATGAACAAATCATCATTCTGTCATGATCATCTCTCATTTCTTACTCATTTAAGTGAGCATTGTCTATTCTTTTCCGGGGTTTTCAACATCCACTAACTCGAGATTCACTTCTGAAGTTCTTGGAATAAAGTGACAGGAAGCAGTGTGCTGTCATCTTTTCACATAATTTTGCCACAAGCTGCCCTTACCTATATGAACCATATGGCTTGTGGATTTTGGCATTTGATGGGTTACACCATGATTTCTTACATGCCTTCCAGTTTACAAATATTTAGTGCCACCTAGCCCAGGCCTTCCTAAACTGGGATTAAAGAGAAAGGGTGTTGGATTTTTTGGGGGAAATGTTTTGCCTAAGATTCAGTGAACCGCAAAAATCCTGCATGAAAATTAATGGAGGAAATAGAGCTTTAAGTAGTAGCATTTCTGTCGCTGTCCTTGCATCCCTGCTCTTTTCCTGTTTAAAAAGTACACTGCATGAGTCACCAGAAATTATAATGACTACAGGATTTACTGTACAGAGAAGATATTCTTGCTCTTTTTTAATGTTGTGACTTGGATTACGCAGACAGGACATTTTAATTTTATTCAATACAAAAAGAAACAACCAACACACAAAAACCCACAAAACCCAAACATGGAATAATAGAATAATCTGGCTTGAAAGGAGTCTTAAACATCATTTAGTTCCAACCCTAAAAATGTATTTTAAAAGGTATTACAAAGCTGGCCAAAATATCACATATTTAACATGTCTAATTATTTTGAATATCTGTACTATATCAATAATTTATAATTTAACAAAGTTATCCTTTTTTAAATTATCTGATTAATCTTAGTACCGTGACTTTTTAATAGATCATGCTACTTCTTCTAAAATGTACCTACCAAGACAAATGTGTTGACAGGTTCCCATTTTCCATATTTGCTTGGCCTATGTTTTTTAACAATTAAAACACCACTTTACTGTGATGGTACCTGTAACTCAAGAGTTTTCAATTCTCAAGTACTGTCACTAAGATTAGTTTCTCAAACAATATAACATGATTTAACTTTACACTCTGAAAGTCTCCACTAATTTGTTTTGTCATTCAGAGCATTTAATCTTAGCCAGAACTCTGCAATGCCACATTTTAGAAGAAAGAATATTGTGGCTTGTGAAAGACAAGTATTACTAGGAATATGGAGAGGAATGGATCACTGCAGAGATTAAGGGATGCCTATTGCCAGCTTCAAAGCCATTCTACAGATGAACCTCAGTTCTCTTCCTGACCCTAACATTTAGCAGAAGTGTCTAGGACAATATGAAGAAAATTACAGATGAATGTAAGCACATTTCCTTTGCTGGAAAATAGAAAGAATGCACATTGCTAGGTACATATTTCATCTCTAACAAAAAGATAACACTGAACTCTTCTGTAGATATTTTGCTTTGGAAAATTCAATAATGCCTTAAATTTCACTCTTGAGCAAAAGCTCCTACTATAATAAATTTTTCCATTAGAAAAGTGTTCAAGCCAGAAAAGGAATTATTGCTCAATAAACAAAGTTTGCCATTTACAGTATTCAGACAACTCACTTTAAGATAACAGCTATAGCAATTTGGATAAGGCACTTGTGTGGAATTTGAGTCAGCTGCAGGGTTTAATATTTCAGTAGTACTTGACACTACTGGCATACTAAAAAGGAGAAAATGCTATCTTCACTCATGTAATCGAAAGGAATTTGTAATTTTCTCTGGTCAGCTACAAAAAACCATTAAACTGTTTTCCAATAGCAGTTGGAGAGCCTGTGCAGTTCCTATCCACTTCCATGGGATTATCAATAATGATGTTCCAAAGTTTTGTTCCCCACAGAAAAAAATCCCAAATGGGACCCTGGATTTCAGGTTTTTAAAAAAACAGTGGAAATGTTTTGAAGAAATCCTTTGGAATGATCTTTAGATCATGCAAAGTGGTCTGACATGAACGGAAAAAAAAAATTTAAAATTGTAAGAAGTGGGATGTTTTCAGAATCTGTCTTAAAATTGTAATGGCCAGAACCAAAATTCTGGGTGACAAATTCCTAACTTTAATATTAGGGATCCAAAGTATATGGAGACTGATTATATACAAAACTGAAAAGAGCAAGAGAAACTTCACAATGTTTGAAGGACAATTGGCAGTAGGATTATCTGCAGTTCCCAAAGAAAGCCCATGAAAAATATTGCTCATCACTAGAACTCACCTGCCCCGTTCCAGAGGTAATACTGATTGAAATCAGCTGCCAGTTTGGTTAAGCCATTTTAAGAAGTGGATTGGCAGCACACTTTCCACAAAAGGTGGATGCTTGATGAAATATGCCTTTTAACCCCATTTATGTGGATTCTCATCAGAAAACTTCTCTAAATGAGCTCCCTCTACTTTTCATTATTTTCCCTACTGCAAAATTCAGACCCAGTTCTCTGTGGAAATACACATGCTAACAATTCAGGTATAAAAGACAAATGTGTGTCTGTCTCACAGTTAGGAGAAAAATTAAGTCAAGGTACAGATTTCAGGCAGGCAGGCAGGCAGCCTTGCCCCTGTTGCTGCAGCTGCTCCTGCTGCTGCCTTCACCAGAGCCAGCTGCACCAACTGGCATCTGAGGCAGCAGGAGCTGCAGGAAGAGAATCTGCAGTTTGAGGAAGGAGTATTCAAAGTATGTGTAACTCTTTCTGCAGGAGCTCTCTAACCTGGGCATATCTCACGGCTGCTGGCCAGAGCTCTGTGTGAATAAGGTTTCTATGGTATTTTTAGAGAAGGAGAAAGAATCAGAACAGTGCAATATTTTAAAAGGGAAACTGGTGAGTAACTAAGTACATGCTTAGTTTTAAATACACAAATAGCTTTGATTATTTTTTTTTTAAGTGAGTAATCTAATCACATGTGTTTGCAATCATATGTTTTAAAATAGAGATTGTATATTGGTGCTACTTTTGGCATGGTATTTAGGTTGCCTTTTAAAATAGAAAGTCTATCATTTAAGAGGTGTTAATAGTTAAATATATAATAGAACTTACAGTAATGTATGGAATAGTACCATCAAGTAGGACAAGAAACTTTAAGACAAATGGTGAATTATACAATACACACTGATTCAATTTAAGTCTAATTTTACCAGTTCACAGTCAAACTGTGGAAGTAGAAAGGGTGAGGAAGGTTTGTATTTCTCAACACACAGTTTGCTGGCAAGTTGGAAAAAAATGAACTTTCTGAACCACTTAGTATACTACCTTTCTAATTCAAGTTTTGAGCTATGCCATTTAATGTGCATGTCAATTACATGAAAGAAAACACAAAAAGTCTTTTTGTGAAGGAGAGGCAAATCATGACAAGGACAGATCCCTAATACAAAGCAATATGGACAGATCTCTAATACAAAGCAATATGTTTCCTAGGTAGAGTAAACCACTAGGTGCATCAATAGGGGACAGGTGTTTTTTACATCTGAAGCAAAGATGCAGGCAATCATCTATGACAGGAGACTCCACCCCAGGGAGCAATGACTCTACAGACAGTGTTATGATCATGGTGATAGCTAATTGCAATTCCAGTAAGAAACCTGATGTTGTCCTTCAGGATGTAACTGTTATGGTACTGATGTGAACATTAGTGAAACACTATTTGCAGTTTGAGCGTCCACATTTCACGAAGGATCTTGAGAAACTAACCTCAAAGTTGGAGAAGAGCCCAGCCACCATTAAAGAGATGGAAACTATGCATGATAGGTAGAGATTTAAGAATCTCAATCAATTTTGTTTATCAAAGAGAGGATTAAGAAATATTTTTATCAGTCTTGAAGCATTTCAAATCAGATGAAAGATAACTCTGTCTAGAAAACAAAAGATAATAACACCAAATCTTTGGAAGTAAATCTAAATATAATGATACTGAATGTTTTGCCATAGCACTGAGATCAAACTAGTGTGCCAATCTCAAGAGATAGGCTTAATTACTGGGACTTGTAACCAAGGCCTGTGATGAACTCTGTACAAACAGTAGTTCAAAATTCAACATGAGCTTTTCTGGAAGGTGTGCTTAACTTCAGATCTGAGCATTAGTTAATAAACATAAACAGTGGAATTTCTGTGAATCAGAAATTTGGAAAAGCTTACCTACATTCTGTGGGCTGGCCTTAAGAATATGGAGAACTGTCATCTTCATTGCGAGAGAATTGAATCACCCAACCAAAATAATAAAATAGAGGGAGTGCCATAACAAAAAATATAAAAAGGTGAAATGTGAATTGAAAAATGCCTCTTTAAAAAGAAAATTCAATTTCCTTTATGATAAATATAGCACACTAATTGAATTCTAATTCTTAAGAGGAATGATTCATCAGTGTTTTTCAACTTCTGTGGGGCATTTTAATAAAAATTTTACCGAGAAGTGTTTCATGTCTGTCTATTTAGATAGAAAACTAGATAGAATAACTTTTGGATAGAAATTCCTCTTGAAAAAAAACTGTTAAATGAAATTACCAAATTATTCTATATGTTTGAAATAAAATTTCTCTGCCTTAGTTATAAAGGACAAAAGAGGGAAAAACCCAGCTAGGCTATCTTGTACTGTTGTTTTTTGAATGGCTTATTGGTTTACATTAATCTAAATCTGCCTCCTTTAAACTAGGATGCATTTTTGAATTGAAGTATTCTTTATATAAATACAAACCAATGTGCAAAAAAACTGTTTTAGACATATGGACTTTAAGTCTTGATTTCTTCTATTCTAATTTCATTATTCCTTCTTAATTTTTTAAATTTCTTCTCCTTTTATAAAATGGTAAATGAAGTAAAGAAAATTGGTTGACCTTTAAAATGGAAATTCTGTAATGATTAGTTTCAAGCTTGTATGTGTTACTGTGTTGTTTGCCTTTGCTTCAGCTAGCTGCAAACAATTAAAAAATACTTGTTGAAAAAAAACCCTTTATTGCATATTATTATAAAAAGTTTGAGTCAAGCAGTTTTCTCCTCTGACTAATTCTGGAAACAACAGCTAACACATCAGTTCTGAGTCCATACAGTCAAAATTATCTCTGTGGAAATTCCAAAATGTTGAGCATGTCATGGTACAGGACAAAGATTTAAAACCTAGAATTTGTCTCTCTGATACATAACAGACCATAAATGCTCGCAGAAAGATTCCATTTCAAATGGCTCAAAACCTAAAAATTGCAATAGGTATTATCAAACTCAGAAACATCCTAGGACTCAATCTTCAATCTTTGTGATGAGCTTCTTGGCTTCTTCCTAGCAAAGAACTAACAGAGAAAACAAAAATTTTCAGGGAGGAACTGAGATTAGATTTTGAAATCTGCATGTGTAACATAATCATGTGGAAATCTCTTGTCCACAGAGATTAACTGGAACGACTTCAAACACAATTTTTTCAGCTTTCCACATTTTTTCAGAAAGTTATAACAAGATATTTTCTAATTTTACCTCTTTCAGAAGAGCAGAGGAACACTCTATCTGGCCTAATTGGCTCATATTGCAAAGGTCAGCTCCTGAAAAATCCCATGGAACTGAAATACAATTAATATTACTATTTTAATATATATAAGGATACTGAAGTATTTCAAATACTGTTTGTGAGTTAATACTTATGAATAAATAATAAAATTTAAAAATCCATTTGTAGCTATAAGCTGGCCAAAAAAAGTGCAAATTAGGCAGAACTGTATATTTTGCAATCAATCAATGGTAGAAAACGCCTTAGCTTCTACTGAAGCAAAAAAGAACTGGCAACATTAACTTGTGTGAGAGCATTACAGGCTAAGTCACCCATAACAGATTCCATGTGAAGTAATTAGGATAACATCAGTAAAGAAATGCATTATTGATGGGGAAAAAAATGAAATAGGAAAAGAAATATTGGATACCATCCAACATATCATTCTCCCATTACTTTTACAGTTTCTAGTCAGAGGCAGCTTTAATCTCTGATCTGAGTATCAGCTCTAGAAACTCTGTAGAAAGCTCCATATTCATTAGTAACATAAACAGTGTAAAGTTATCTCTAAAGCTTCCACAGCACTTAAGTGCTTAACTTGGATTTGCCCCAAGTATTTTGATTCACTTAACTCCTATAGGAAGACCTAGAAAGCAGACTTAGCATACAAATGTTCACACCAGAAGGTGAAAGGAATTTGTTTTACCACCCCACCTAAGGACTTTAAAGCTGACATATCACAGCTATCCCACCTATGAGGTTACTCGCATGTTTCCTCTTCCACAAATGTCCTCATTTTTATGCCTGCAATATCTTCTTTTCCATGGATGCAGAAGAGGCCAGAGCTATTTTTTTGCCTTTGAGGAGAATAATTTGCTTCAAAGCTCTTTGTGTCTGTGGTCCCAGCAGAGACACCACTCCAGGACTAAGGCTAGCTCAGTGTGGAGCTACCCCTGTTATATTTACAACATGAAATGATGTCTTAGCAGGATGCTGATTAAATTTTGGCCAAATTATTATCATCATTATTGTTGTCATTGTTATTGCAAGGACTCCTAACTGATTTTTTTTTTTTTTACTCATTACAGAGTTTTGAATGTTAATGTATATGGAAATCAGTAAATCGTGAAAGTTCTCTCCTTCAAAATTTCTTATCACCTGGAAAAAATAGAAATAAAA
Organism: Phainopepla nitens; assembly: GCA_013400175.1. NCBI lineage: Eukaryota > Metazoa > Chordata > Aves > Passeriformes > Bombycillidae > Phainopepla > Phainopepla nitens. Next base: position 16,596 of record VXBQ01006239.1, on the reverse strand, counting down.
ATTCAGGAATTTTCAACCCAGATGAGATATACACAATGCTATAGGAATAGGAAGGGAGATGTGTTTTAAGGAATTAGCTGTTGTTGGATATTCAAAATTTCTATAAATGTACAGCTATTTCAAATGCTAACACTGTGTCAAAATCTGTTTGAAATAACTACCGTGTGCCAGGAAATGCCAACTTTTTATTCCTTGCCATGAAGTGTGTCTATTTTCATCTTTGTCTGATTAGAGTTCTTCAGTGTTCTCTAACTTTGTAAAGACCACCTGAAAAACATATTTTAATGACTAAGCAAGCCATCCAGGCCTAAGTTAGGCTGATGGATTCATTAGACTCACAGTAAGATGATATTAAAAAACTGATTTCTTCTCAGAATTCTTAACCCCGAACATGCTGTTGTCCCTAACTCACATCCTAAGTGGTCTCATATTTTATGCTATGGTTAATGCTGTCTATGTTAAAACTACCTAAGTTCATAGCCAGTACACTGGAGAAATCTGCACTTGCAAGATCATCTGCTGGTGGTGAAAGAGCCACCATTAGTTCAACTCCTCTACAGGCAGAAAGGTTGTACACAGAATACCATAGTCTTGTGTACGTGGAGAAATCAGATTAAGGAACTGTACACCATGGAAACCAAGAACAGCATGAAAAGAGGTCAATCTTGCTCTTTTTTTGTTGGTTTTTTGGGTTTTTTTTAGTGGGTAGAGATAATATTTTTAATTATGGCCAGGCAAAGTGAGTGAATGTGCATGTATGTTGGCATTGAAATAATTTCAGTGTGCCAGAAAAGGCCATCTCTCCTTTCTTGCCATAAAAGGAATCAGCTCAGGTCACTTTCCAAATGTTGGTGCCACTTCAGCAGCCAGTAGATAATGGTTATAGAAAATTAAGCATCTGGAAAACTAATAAACATCTTTTTTTAGGGACAGGAGCCCTTTTTCTGCCTATATAGCATGACATGATTGCACTCCTTTCACATTAGACATTCTTTTTAAGTAGCTCTTGCATTTTTGCCATATTTATTAGGTGACAAATTCTCTTTCACTTACATTCCTTCAAATATACTCCTGTTGTTAAAATTCCCAAAAAGTCTACACAAAGCTAAGCATAAATTTAAATATGTTCTGCTACCAGCTTGAGCTACGTTAATAAAGAAATTCTGACTTAGGACACCTACAAGCTAATAAATGTTCAGTATAATAGTTCTCATTTACTGCGTATTTATTTTCCAGTTTAGTTTTTATTACCATGTAAATTTTAATTATTTTATCAACTATTATCAACCCTCCTGGGAAATAAACACTGTGGAAGATATCCTCACCTGATCTGTAATAACTTCTAAAATGTGTGCATCTGGAGATGAAGTAACAGGAAAAACTGAGGTGCACTGGACATTTATATTACCAAGGATTGATTCTGCAGGTTCCCCATGCTCTCTCATTGCTAGCTACCTTTATTTCTGTTTTCAATATGCTTTTAGTAAGTAGCATGCAGTTAAAGTTTCATTTTCTTTCACTGCAGAGCTCATTTGTCCCATTTAGTCACCGCTGAATATTGTAACAGTAAAAGTGAAATTGGCAACTTTGCATTTGATTGTAGTGGAAATGCAGTGTATAAAGGACATTTCAGGTTTCCCCTGCAGAGCAGGAAGGTTCCAATTTACTTTGCTGTTAGGTTATGGGTTGCTTGTTTAATTTTTTTTTCAAGTTTAGCAGATGCTAAACTTGTAAAGCTAATGATGCTTTACAATGGTATCTTTGTATTTAAATGATAAAGTTAGTAGAATCTTCTCTATATGATACAATCAGCTAAAATATTTCTGCCAAGTTATAAAATAATTCCTCTACTTAATTCAAAACAAAACAAAACAAAACAACAACAAAAAAAACAACCCAAAGAACACAAAAAACTAACCAAACAAAGGAAATGATGTGCCTTTTTGTGGCTGTTTACAGAATCAGAGAACACTATTAGCCTCTGAATAACTCAAACTGTTGTTTTTAATGTAGTGGTTTTCTGTGCCTGGTAAAGCACATCACTAACTTATTTTAAATAAATAATATAAATGATCCCTGATGACTAAATTCTAAATTATCTACATATATAGGTATAGGTATAAAAAAACATATATATAAAATATAAAAATATATAAATATATCTATATTTGCATGGATCTACAACCTTTGCCTTCAAACAAAGCGTGCAAGGGTATATGCTACCAGCTGAATGGCAAAACCGTTGCAAGGAAAACACTTCTTTGACATTAGCAATGTGAACATAGAATACAAGCCAGTCATAAGGCTACACCTTTGCTTCATAAACACAAAGACATTTGTGTTTACTAAATATCCTCTGTGTTTATTAAATATCACTTAAATGAATTATTCAATAACTCTTGCCTGTTTATTTTCACACATTGTAAATACCATTAGAATGATTTAGTATGCTCTATTCAGTAGAACAAGGAATTGTAGAAATATCACACAGGATGATTTTTAAGGTAATTGTATAATTGGACACACTTTTGTTTTCTATGTTGCTGGTAGTTGTAAAAAAAAATTTCCAAGTTCACTGGCGTCACGAATAACGTCCTTCATGCAAGGGAAAAAATAAATCTGTGGAGAATCATATTCATTATATTGTTTCTCTTTTTCTCTGTATCTCCCTTCCCTAATTTCAATTGCAACATTTCCCCCCCCCTGCTTTTTTTTTTATATAATAGCTTTGACATACAGAAATTCAAGCATTATAATCTGCATCTCAATTATGCATGGTTATTTTCTGGTTTTGTTGCTCCAGAACAAGCAGTGGAATGAATGACCCAGGGTTGGACTGAGAATGAGATTGGGGTGATAACTGGCTGCATGAAATTAAAATGCAAAAGATTAGAACAGAGCCCGAAGTTGAAGAAGGCAATTGGAAGAATTGGTGTGAGTTATAATGTTACCATTTCTGAGGACACAAATTCTTTATAAAATAACTAAATAGGTCAGGAGTTTTGAATTTGATATCAAAGTGCTCTTTTTCAGAGGAAGGTGTGGGTTTTGGTGAGGGACTTCATGTGCCTATATAGAATTTAGAGCTTTATATTGCTTTAGCGCTGTAGGATTTAGTACTTTAACACTGAGGGTTTAGAAAAATAATATAGTCTAAGGGAATGGAGATATATTACTAGATTTCAAAGCCAAAACTAATTTACTCTTCTTCCAATATCCACTTGCTCCTGGAAAGACCAGATAAGGCTTTTCTTGACCCTGATGTTCACACGGGTTTAGAAGAAGAAACATCTTGATTGCCGTTTTGACACAGTGGTGGATCAGTTGTTGCCAGTAAAGAGATCAGCAATTCTTCCTCTCTGGCCAATTCAGCACCTTCTGACAGCTCCCTGGACTGAACAGCCTCATGTCAGGTCAAACTGGCACCTTGCCTCTGTGGAGGCACCAGCTGAGTACCTCTGGAGTGAGACGTTCTGTACTGCAGCCCTAGTCACAGACATGAGATTATGGAGGCTCAAAAGTACCTATTAAGCTTTTCAGATAAGTTGCTTTGCTGGGGCGATAAATTAAATTTAATGTCAAGTTAGCTAAGCACCAAGAAACTCCACTTATGAGCTAGGAGTCTGAAGATTAGCCATTGGCTAAACATGCAGTCAAAACCGTCTTTTTATTTGATCAAGTACGTATGTGTCCAAAACTACCTTAAAATATTTATTAACTTTTTACTTTCATTTTATTTCACCTATTTTTTCAGCACATAAGAGTTAATAATGTCTAGAGAACTTGATTTAACAGTGATAAAGGTTCAAGGTTTAGCACTTTATCAGGCTTTCAATCCCTTCCTCTGACACTGCCTCTGGATACAGGGGTATGTATTCTTGTCTAAGAGAAAATAGAGCTAACAAAGCAGCAGTGAAAGCACCTAGGGGAATGGCAAGTTGATGAACTGCATTTTGAACGGTGGTACAAAGAGCTTCTCAGAGGGCAATACTTAGAACTGCGAGTACTAAATCGAGAGTGTATGCTCCAGGACAGAGGCCAAAACCCCAATTGTATAGATTTTTATGTGCATGTTCCACCTTACTCTTATGAGTAACCTTGCTAGCTGTCACTGCACTGAGAACCTATGTCTGGAACGTGCTGAGCACTGGGCACACTCAGCTTCCAACTCTCAGACAAGTCATGGGACTTGATGGGTTTTATTCTGCCTGTACCAACCAGGAGTGAGACTTTGTATGTGCTTCAGTGTACAAAGAGAATGCTCCTTTAACAGTGCATAAAGAAAAAGTTTCTTATCACACAGAAAAATGTGTGATACCCATTCTAGAGAGGGTATGCAGAAAGCTCCTCAGCTTAGGGCAATAAGGTCACTGTTCAAATCCTATAAAGCTTTTCTCCCTGTCCTACTACCTCCTGCCATACAGTCTTGCTCTTGGCCATACCACTGTGTACAGCTTTTACCCTCACCATCACACATTACATATGACTGAAACATTTGAAGATGTAGAGCTCCCTCTCAAATATGTAGGAAAACCTCACTCTTGTGGGAAAACCTTTCCAGAGAAGCATAAATTTGGCCATATACACCACTTTCTATTCTCTTTACACTTGATTAATGTCATGGCTGTAAGAACATATGCAACCATTAATTCTGATTAATGTTTACTGCACTGTTAGCATGTCCTTAACTTCTAAAACTAATTGGCCTTGTTCTTGAACTTAGATGTTTTATAAAGTATAGTTGTCTGTGACTCTTGCTGCAACCTATTAAAACACGTGGTTTATGAAAAATTTTCAGAGCAATCAGCTGGTTGACCTTTTACCCAGTCCCTTACCCAGATTAAACACTTTGTCAACACAGAGAAAATTCTGAGATGCAGAAGTTTCCATAAAATTAATTGAGTAAATTAATTTAGTAAATGCATTTTGTAAGTGATATCTGGATATTTTCCCCTATATTTAGAAGCTGGAATGGAAGCCCTGAACCCAGTTAACAAATTCTCAATGATAATATTAATATGTCTGAAATGAAAAGACCCTTCTATTAGCTGAATGAGTAAGTTGGCCTTAAGCCTGCAGTCCTCCCTCTTTAGTATACAACTAGTTGCAGAGCTAAGCTTTTGTTACCTTCAACCATGTTCTTTCCTTGTACTCCTTACTTTTCCCTAGTGGGATTCTTCTAGAATCATAGAATCATTGACAGAGAAGTTTAACAGTGCTGGTCCCAATACCGACCCCTGAGGAATGTAAATTGTCACTGGTCTCCTCTTGGACATGGAGCTGTTGACCACAACTCTTTGAGTGCAACCCTCCAGCCAGTTCCTCACCCAGCAAGTGATCCATCTGTCAAATACACGACTGTCCAGTTTAGAGACAAGGATGTCTTGTGGGACAGTGTCAACTGCTTTTCAGAAGTCCAAGGTAGATGGCATTTGTTGCTCTTCACTTATCAACCAAGCCTGTAACCCTTCACAGAAGGTCACCAGATTTTAGGGCACAATTTGCCCTCAGTGGTGTCATGTTGGTTATCACCACTTACCCCTCTATTTTCCCTGTCTTCCATCCACAGTCTTGCTCTCACTTCATTAACTCTCTGAAAGACACTATTTTGTTCTATATTTGCAAAGCACTTGGCACTCGAGAACTGATCATCCTGAGCATAGTTGTTAGGCATTCCAACAGTATGAATATTAAACAATCTGTTTTTGTTAAAGCCAGCTATTAAATTGGGGTACACCCTTCATGTGCAGAGAGTCATTTTGATTACATGGGATGCAAAGGGATGAAATTTGCAATATATAATCCATAATATGGTCACAGAAACATTAAAAAATAAGCAGGCACAGCATCACAAACAATTGAGAACGTATTTCTCAGGATTCATGCCACCTTTAAGTGCCACTTTTTATCTTATCTTATGGCGTGTAATTCCAGGAGGAGGAGAATCTATGTCTTTCTACTGTCTGCTGACAGCAGGAGATAATTCATCATCCAGTAAAGCTCTTTCCATCCTAGCTCTTGGCCTAAATCCAGATTGTCCTAGGTCCAGAATACACTGGCTTTAGCTAGATCAGCTTGTAATTGGCCTTTGGCTAACTCCTCTATGAGCCCAGTCTGATACTGGGATGTAACTATTCAAAGCTAGTTTATTTGATGCTGCTAGATGAGTTTGTTTTCACGGGAAAGGAGAAGACTCATCCTTTTTTTCTGAGCACATTTCAAGCTAGGTTGATCTTTTTAAAAAGTAAATCAAATTATCAGACCTTGTACAGGAAATTTAAAAATGGTGAGATATATACACATATGTAGAAGGCCACCTTACCAGCTCTTGTGAACTTAAACTGTATTAATTTCTTCCCTGAATGAAACTCTGTCTGCTTCAAATAGACACCAGTTTCTTTGGTCAGAGCAAGTAAGAATATGGTTGGCAGTGTTGGGTTCAAAGTCATGCATGTGATTTAGAACAGCTCACAAACAGTTTAAAGTCCACCAGTTCTTTGCTCCAATAGTCTGCCACTTTCCATTAAAGAATACGGGATGAAAACCAGGACAGAATAGCACCATGCTCATCTGTCACAGAGGTTTTTATAATTGTATTTAGCAGTCTCTAGAATTTACTCTACTATATTTTAGAGCTGCAAATGTAACCATTTAAATATAAATGAAAGTCAATACCAAAAAAATCTTTATGTTTGAATAAGTCTACTTAGCCACTTTGAGAGAATCTCAAATAATATAATCTCAAGTGCTTCCTTCAAAAGACCATTTAAAATTGAAGAAATGGGACTCTCCCTCAGGAATCTGCTCCAGAGGCTAATAGAAACACAGTATGGATGAAGTAACAGGTCAGATTGGATATATCTCATTTTTCTTTCCTTCCTTTCTTTCCCAGGTCTGTTTTGCATTGCATTTATGGTAGGAAAGCAAAGATGATGAAATTAAAACAATGGCATTTTTCACATAAGAATTACTTCTTTAAAAGCATAGCTATTATTCTTTTGAAAGACAAAAGCATATATTACCACGTCTTATTCTTGTTAACCATGCAGAAACAGTGTATCAGTGACAGAAATGGTTAATAAGTGGCTTAAAGAGCAGCCCTTTTAGGTACTACATCAGCAGCATACTCCTGACACTTTCTTTCCTTCAGTGATTCAGAAAGAACCACACCCGGGTTTCAAACCCAGCTTCAGTTTTCAGTATGGCAGTTACAAAAA
>VXBQ01006238.1:268568-310880 GCA_013400175.1 Phainopepla nitens | reverse complement strand
AGCCACTTCTGTGGCCCTCCCCTCCTACCACAAACCAGGCTGCACCAAATCAACACAGCTCTGTACTCAGGCTGCACTGAGGAGGAAGATAGATTATGTTGGCTGTGCCCCATCCCAGCGTAGGGGAAAAAAACATGAAACAGAAAAAAACAATCAAGAAGCAAATGTCTGTGGAGATAGCTGAACTATTAGGGTATTTTTAAAGTTTTGGCATGTGGAGGCTCCCTGATGTTAATCACTGTCTTGGTACTTTCTGTAGTGCAAACGCAGGAAAGTGCACATGTAGAGATACCATTATAATTTCCCGCCTCTTTGAAAGGGCTGCCATTATGTTTGTAAAATTGAGCACTTCAACTATATTCTGATTTCTCACTAATATAAGTTTTCTGGCATACCAGTCCCATGATAACTCTTAGACAGTGCTGAATATATTACTAATTTTGCTATCTCATAGCAGCTATGTGACCTGGAATTCAAATTTAAGCCTTTTATTTTGCAGATTTTTGTCCTTAGTTATCTCAACAGGGATATAAATAGCTACATTTCTGTCTCTTCTTCCTGCCCCACCCAGTCCTTTGCTGAGCTATAGAATGTATCAATACACATTTACTGAGATCATCTGATCCTAAATTCTAGATACTGAAAATTCATTTCCATCTGTTAATGGAAAGGATCAAACAAAACAAGAATATCTATTAACTTAGGGCCTAGGACTTTCAAAAATTATGCCTCATGGGTCCTATGTAATAATCAAGGTATGGAAAAAAAAGAATGTGTTTAAATGATTTCCCATTTGTACCACCCAGGCACAGATTCCACAGCCTACTATGGCATTTACAAGAGTGGTTCTAACGAAAAATAAAAAAAGTCAAGTTGAATTTACATTCTGAACATATTTCATAAAAATCAACTCTTATGCTACACTTTGTTGTGATGCTGTGACATGTTAAGGGAGTAGGTGCAACAAACTTCAAGCTGTGCACATCTCATTGTTTCAAATTAAAGTAGAAGACCAGCTTACATCCAACAGCAGGTTGGCATTTCAATTTTTTTCTCTTGATTCCTTGGAATACCTGCTCAAATCTGCAACTATCAGCCTTATTTTGCCCTTTAAGTAAGGATGTGCAATTCTTTTGGAATGGAAGTTCCTCAGAGTCAGTATTTCCCTTATTTATAATTATTTTATTTATATTTGAGTTTCTCAATAGAGTTGCTCATATCGAAAAGATAAAGCTCTGACCTTTGGAATTGCAGTGACCTGGAGTTAATCTGGCAATATTAATAATATTATATAACAATATTGATAATATATTATTACAGTACATTATCAATGTCTGTAATCTATATGATATTGTTATATTGACTGGAATTAAGCTGTAACTCAGAATATTCCAAGATACAATAATAAAATGAAACAATGTCACTGCATATTGCAAGATACCTGATCTTAAAGGGAGGAAAAATTTCTGAGTAGGAATTGACTCACTCATTGCACCTGACTTTAGAACCTCTGTGGAGCTCTGGAGAGCCCTGCCACCTCCCTGTTGCACCAGCCAGCCAGGGCATCTGCCCAGGGTCATGTCTGGCTGTCTCTTCTCCTGCTGAGCCAGGACAGATGACCATGACGACATCCAGGCCTTTCTCCTGGCACTCTACCACCACCACTGTCACCTCTGTTTTGAAAGCTGAATGGTGATGATAGGATGTGTACTCAGGGTACCTTCTCACAAAGAAAACATCCTGCTTTGTCACTTCCATTCTACGCTGCAATTTGCAAAGCCTTTCTGGAGGCAAAGAGCAAACAGCAAGGTTTGGAGTTTTAGTGCACACACAAGGTGGAAAGGGAAGGATGTTATTCCAGGGACAATCCAATGCCTACCCAGCAATGCTTGTATTAACCCCCAAATCTTTTCAGAGAAATATGGTCTGTTACATACTCTGGGTGCCTATTAATTTTACTTCCACAGTAATTAATGTAGAAACACTTGCTCTGTTTAGCTGCCCCAGACTTGGTGCTGCCATCCAGGCCTGCTAATCCCATAGCTCTGCCATTGTGCAGTGGTGATATCAGATTATGTCAAATGGAGACTTTACAACAAAATGATAGGAGTGCTTGTACATGAGTAAGCATCTCTGAAGAATCCCTGCTTTGAATTTCTATCCAAACCTCTCTGCTGATGTCAGACCTGTTTCTTCCTAGGTAGGAAAGGCAACACCGGAAATTAAAGAGTGCAAGCAGTTCTATTGAAGTAAACAGCTTATCAAAGAGGAACAAAAACAATATTCACACTTAAATTAGTTAGATTTCAAAGGGAACACAATTGTGAGCTATGTCAGTTTCTAGGATTTGACTCATGGAGTAACCATCAGGTAATGGCAAAAGCTTTCCTTCCTCAGCAGCCTGTCATTCTGAGCAGATGCATGGTGAAATGAAATGATTTACTGAATGTCTGAAAAATAAATCAACTCTGAGCAAGGTTAGGAGGATCCTTAGGTTTGCTCCATCCGTATTTTGTAAGACTGGTTCCGTGAGTCCTAGAGATCCACAGACACCTGATTATTATCCATATTTGCTAGCTTCAGCCAACTCCCATCTTGGAGGTTGTTTGTAAGCACCCCTGTTTGTGCTTCCAGGAAAGGTCATGGGTTCAAACATTGCCTCCAGCTTTAGAAGAAGATGAAGAGCTGAGGACATATAATCCTACGGAAGCCTTGGTGAGCACTGAACTCAGTCATGAATCTGTCAGAACAGTTTAATCTCCATCATGGGTAGGAAAGAAAGTTCAGGATCAAACAGTTTGGAAGCTGGGAGGGAAGTACTGATCCTCTGCTATTCTCTGAATAAATATAATGTAAAATGAAACATACTTTCACTATTTATATTTATTATTTATATTATATATATTATTTATATTTAGCATATGGATCTAGCTTTTCCTCGCTCTCTCTGGTATGATTTTGCATCATTGTTTGTCTTGGAAAACCATCTGCTTCACCCTATATAATTTTATACATTCTTTGAAAAATTTTTATTTTGTATTAGCCTCTATCAAAAGAACTCAAAGGAATCTAGGATGTGTAAATCAAACTTACGTCGTGTGGTCACTATTATTGTCCTTATTAGTTAATATCTAACAGAATACCTTTCTGAATTTAGGATGTAGAAAAGTTCCAAAATTATATTTAATTCTCTGAAAGCTGTGCTTTGAATTTATGAATGACTATTACACAGTCCCTTGAAAAATCAGGTCTTCAGTGTTTCTAGCTGGGTGCCCAAAATAAAAGTTAAAGCAATAATCTCACAACTTGTTTTTATATAAAAGAGATGATGACGATGATGATGATGATAACAATGCTCTAAAATCTGTACTGACTACTGCTTTAAGCAAAAAGAAAAAAGTGACATGTTGAAATAAATCAAATATTGCTCTAAAGGAAAACTGATGTGCAATAAGTAGGATGGGGGTTTTCTATAAAGCATCTAAGTCTGACATTGAAAATTAAATATGGGATAAAGACATGAGCTATATATGTATAATACCCTTCCACACCTAGAGTCACAGCACAATTACCAAAAGGTTTGCCTTTTGTTAAACTCAACATTTCAGAAACTCAGGACCCATAGCATACAGAGAAACCATGGCAAGCCCTTGCTGTCCACTAAGAAGTGGTGCCCTGGCCAACATCTCTCTTAGCAGACAGATTTGACCAATGTAATCGCTGGCATTGGGAAGGTGGCATCCTGACAGCACAGTTTTTAATGTTGCATTTCAGGATCAGGCATTATCCCACTCTTGGACAAGCCTCTGCAGGGTCCCAAAGACCTAGTCCCGGTTGTGTTTGAAGCACGTGCTGTCATACTTAGTCTCATCCATAAGGAATCCAGTTGATGTGCTGAAAGGCCGCTCCACAATGTGAACAGAAGTGCTGTAAAACCAGGCTACCAGGGGATTCATTTCAAGATCATCTTCCTGATCCAAAGAAGTAGACGAATTTTTCTGTGAAATTACTTATTTTAAGAGCATCACAGCACTCCATCAGCATTTTGGAAGATCAGGTGTCATCATTGTATTATTAATACTTTTGGAAAGGGTTTTGTTTTAAGAAAAAAATTATTTCTCAGCCATTATTAGTCAAAAAATGCTCTTTCCTAAATATCACTGTATTTTATTTTAGAAACACCAAATATACATAATGAATAGAGTTAGCTTTTGTTTGTCAATTTATTTTAACATATTATCTATTGTGCAGTCCTATTTGGATAAAATAGGTTGCTGACTGATGGTCTACAGCACTAAGTTTAATGAAAGTGATTTGTGTTGTGCTAAAACATAAAGCCTCTAGCTTGAGGCACTGAGGGCAAAACGCTGTAGGCTGGGTGCAAAGCCTCTGGTGGAAAATACAGAGGCCAAAATGTTGAGTCCAAATTGGGTAATGGCCTCTCTCATTACCACTGGAGATCAAAATCCAGGTTTTACTCTGGATTTGTGTCCGGCCCCGCTGTAAAAGGCGGAGTCAGCGAGGATTCGGGGAGATTTCTCGGACGAAAATGAAACTCAAAAGCGGCAATATTGTATCTGGGAACTGTTTATTGATAAAGAAGGGTAAGTGTTCTGAGCGGAGAGGGAGAAAGAGAGACGGAGGAAGAAACGGAAGACAGGGACAGATCATTACCGCTGTACCCCGAGCGCCCAGTTCGCGTCAACTCGGCGGACGGAGCGTGTGTGCTGCGAGCTGCGGTGAGCCTGTGCAGCTGCTGCGGGAGGCCGGGCACGATTTCCAAGCGACAGCGGCAGCGCCTCCAGCCTCGGCGAGCAGCGACTGCGGGCAGTGGAAAACACGGCGGCAGCGAGGGCAGCCGTGGGCCGGGTGCAGGCGGCGTCTCCTCTGGCCGGCAAACAGCGGAGCACTTGGCTGTAGGGGCGACGAGCCGCCTCGGGGAAGCGGCGAGGCAGGGCAGGATAGGCGCAGACAGGGAAGCAGGATCCCAGGGAGGAAAAGGCGAGGAGGGTCGTGATGACCGCACAGGCGAGTCCCCGCTCCCTCCAAGAAACTCGAAGAAAAATGGCCCCATTGTTAAGTGCTTTTATGTGTTAAGGCTCCTCCCACAGCCCGATTTTCCGGGCTTTCTTTCCCGGACATTGGGGGCATCTGTCCCACCAGCAAGTGGGGACTTGCTTGCAGCCCGATCGTGGAAGCTTTGTCTGCCCTGCTCTGCTGTCAGGTGAAGCCTCCCTGGGGACAGGGGTCCCAGCACGTGTACAGCCCCTAGAGTAAGTTTTCACCTCAGGTATAACATATTGAAAGGAATGAGGGACTTGCCTTTACAAACAAACTCTGGGTCTGCTGGTAGATAAAACTAGCACTGAGAGATGAAAGAAGCAATGGGAAGGATTCCACTGATTGATGAATGGAACGAGGGAGATTTTTCTTTACAAACAACCTGTGGGTCTGCTGATAAATAAAGTTAGATTAAGAGAGATGAAAGAAACAATGGGAAGAACCATAAATTCCACAGGAATTCAACTGATTGACATAAGGAATAGAAAAAAATGGGAGGGATATGCATTAGAAGGAGGTATTAGGCATTTCGGGGAGTCTGTACCTCTCAAGTACCTCAGCCAATGTAGGAAGAGAAAGGACATGTGGCCAGGAAACTAGGATAAAAAGGAGCCTGTGTCTTCTAAAAATTTGAGAGACCCCAAGGGAAATGTCCATGACCTCTCCCCTTATTTAAATAAAGTTACAGCACTCCTCTGTCTCCTTTTTGGACATAAACCTCTGGTGTTTGTTGTTCATGGATTAATTTTCCTGACAATATGTTGAGGCATAAACAAAAATCAGATTGGTCCCTCTCAGTTTAGAAAAGGATGCCATTACCATCACACTGGGTTATTGGTACAATTCAAGATCAGCCAAAGATCCCATATTGAAAGGATCAAAATCAGCTGTGGCAGCTGAAATTTTTCTTGCAATTCTCCCAGCCAGTTCCAGAGATGGTTTAGCATTACATGAGCTATAAGGTAATTAGAGCCAACCTCTAATTACCTCAATTAGAGCCCAAGCTGGTGTGACAGTGGACCATAATACAATTCCAAAAAGGCAGATTGGGAAGAGGAGAATTATAAACCAAATAAGGCTGTTATAAAGAGCTTATTCTTCCTAATAAGAAGTACAGCATTTCCTGTACTAAATCAAATCAGTAAAGGGATTTCCATCGGTGAGACGGTGCTGTTCTTTGCCTGTATTATTCTAACAACAGTCAAATAATATGCAAACACAGAACCTTGTCTGAAGACTACCTGAGAGGAAAAAAATGGTTTTTGCTGTCAACAGGAGAGGGTCTTCAGGGGACAGTGTGTTGAAAATGTACTGCCTTTTAAAGTGTTTTAGCTACTGTCATGTGTAGATGGTTGCTGTATTTCCTATGAGAATAGAAACAAGTGTTGCTGCCAAAAGAATTAGCAAAGTTTCTCCTAATGTTAGAAAAGTTTATCCTAATGTGTCTTAAAACTGTTATACTTGCCTGCTCTTTACTGAACGGACACTGAGAGCCACAAAAACATTTCTACATTTCTGGATAGCATTCCTCCTGCCTATACTCATATTTTTAGTTCTTAGCTCTTCTTCACCTATAATTAGCTAATTTAATTAATTACTTTAAAGGAAGGCTTGAATATATTACTACCCACTTTAGGAATGCAATGCAGCAAAATTTATCATCCCTGACAGTAATAAAAATCCTGTGGATTGTCTGTGTGGAAAGGGCTGAGAGACTTGCTATTTACTAATCAGTCAATCTAGATGGAGGTTAAGCTACAGAACTGAGATATTTGGGAATGTTTGCCTCTACTATCACTTGTTCTGCAGGAGGAAGTACTGGCTGCCTTCTCTCATGACTTCTAGGAAGAAGGACTTTCAGCCTTCAAAACTAGAAATGTTCACCAATGACAAGGACTAAATTAAATACTGAGGAGAAAAGGATTTAAGTGTTAGCATCTGAGTGACAGCCCAGCCACAGGATGAGTGTAGACGGTCAATGGCATACAGCTTCAAGAACCTCCCCAAACAACAGTCATACTGTTGTGGGTAACCCAAAATGTTATTATAGTCCATATCTATCTGTGCACAAAACTGTTAGTGTCTCTTTGAGACCCTGCCGCCAGAAAACAGAAACAGGGGGTAGGAGGGAAGAGGTGCAGCAGGCACTTTTAAGGTTGGGTCTCCCAGGCATCCCGCTCTATTGCTTGGCAGTATTTGCTGAAGGTGGAGCCTCTGCTCCCCAGGGAGTTGCTTCAGGCAAGTTTCTGGGCTTGCAAGTGTAGCAACTCAGAAAAATTGCATGTCACACTTAGAAACTGTTTCAAAGTGAAGTTTACAAACTCTGCAGGCCAGGAAGGCTTCAGCAGGTCCCCGGGGCTGGGCCACCCCACAAGGATGCCAGGTTCTTCCCACCCCCGGCACACCTGCAGCACGGGGAGCAGAAGCACCAACATCAGTGGGGTCTAGCAGGCAGCAGGAGGAAGCAGCGGTGGTGGAGCTGACTCCACGTATGCCAAGAATCCCCATCTACCACTAGAGCTGCTTCAGAGGTTCCTGCCCTCACCGCAGAGCTCTTTTTGTCTGCCGTCCATCCTTTCCCCGTTGTCTCCCAGACTCCATGGTCGACTGGGAAGCGGCATCTTGGGGTAGAGAGCTGCTTTTCCCTTTGTCTTTCAAGCCATGAGGTAGCCTGGAGGGCACCATCTTGAGGGGAGGGTCTGGTGCAATATTTCCCTTTGTCTCCCCGCACGCTGTGGGCAGTGGGGCTGCCATCTTGGAAGGGGGCGGTACCCGCTGTTAAAGGTTATTACGATATAATATTGGCTTTCGTGTTTGTGTATTGGTTTTGGCAAGTTATTACTGATCACAATGATTTTAATATAATACTGCTTTAATACAGTATAATCTGTAGGCCTTTGTATGTACTGTGTAGCTTATATAAATAGTAGTGTGATAAATGTATATACTAGTTTGGGCTTTTGCAAAATATTAAAATAGGGATTATGGAATGTTAATTTTTGCAAGATGCTTTTATTTTTTTCTAAACTAACTGATAACAGTGACTTAGATGAGTTTGTGCAAATAGCTAAAACTGTCTGTATGATTAGATAACATTGAAGGGACCACACAGATAATGTCAAAAGACAAGATGTGAAAAAACCCCTGCCACTGATCCTGCGGCCGTCAATAATCCCCCATCTGGTGTTGTGAGGAAAAGGCATATACATTGTGAGGAAATGACATACACGAGTCTCAAAAATCAAATCTACACTACTGCGCGACAGGTCAAGGGTCAAATGAAGCTAAAAATTCCTGGAACATGTGAAAAAAACTCACAGGAATGTTTGAATATGTATAAACTTCATTAATATGTATGTAACCAATGTAGTGAAAAAATAGATAAGAAAATTGTTTTAAGTTAATGGTGTGCTTTTGGCAAATAGCCAAGCACCCCAGCTCTGGATTATATATTTTTAATAATTTTTATCCCTTATTAAACTTTAGAATTTTTAAAAGAGTGAACTTTGTTTTTCACACCAACATTTTGCGTGTCTGGTTTTTCCTGTGGGGTTCATGATGTCAGGAAAATTAATCCACAAACACCAGAGGTTTATGTCCAAAAAGTAGACAGAGGAGCCCTGTAACTTTATTTGAATAAAGGGAGATAAAGGGAGACGTCATGGGGCAATTGCCATGAGGTATTCTCAAAATTTTTAGAGGACACAGCCTCTTTTTTACCCTAATTTCCCAGCCACATTTCCCTCTCTCTTTCCCCATTGGCTGAGGTACTTGAGAGGTACAGCCTTCCTGAAACCCTTAAGATCCCCTTCTAATGTATACCGCCCCCCCCATTTTTCTTTTTCTTTGTGTCTCTGTTCTTTTTCTCTAAATCCAGAGATGTAGCACAGTCTTGAGTGAGTAATAGTGTGTGTCAATTAGTGGAATTCCTATGGAATTTATGGTTTCCCCCATTGCTTCTTTCACCTCTCCATATCTGGCCTTATCTACAATCAGGCCCAGTTTGTTTGTAAAGACACCCCGTTCTCATTCCTTTCAATGAGATTTAGCAATTTTGTAGATTTTTTGGGATTTTTTCAGAGGTGGGTTAATTGTTGTTTTGAGGGGGCTTTTCCTATTGCTGTTTCACTTGTTAATAAACTGTTTCCACTTTTTTTCACTTATATCTACTTGTGTTCTTTCCTTATTGGTGGAAAGGGATTGGTTGAAACTAAGGAGAGGTAACTCCTTTTAGAGTGTCCAGCTCTTTAAATTGTCTTAACACAAGACACATACAAATGGCAAAGCTGTTGGTAATTGCAGCGTGACACTAAGTGGGGAAAGTTATTACACAGCTTATGTCTTTAGCCCTAATGTTTACTACATCTGTAATGGGTGATATTATCAGACTGTTGAAAAAGAAATTAGGTATTCCTGAAAGACTCCTTAATTAAAGGGGGATAAAATCTATGTAAATAACTGGCAAAAATAAAAGTGGTACTTTATTTCAGAGCCTCAAAACTCTGAAAGAGGGATGGGACTTCTGTTTCATAAATATATTAATAAAATAATTACTATTTTTTTAGCTTATCCATTTGTCTGCCCACAGTCTGGATGTGGCTTTCTCTGAATCGGCCCTGAAATCTAACAAAATCCATGTATTGGTGGCATTTATTCCCCAGCATTGAAATTCTGTTCTCTGTCCCCAGGGGCTGTTAGATTATTTGGCAATTACTCGCAGAAAGAAACAATAATCTTTTAATCTGTGTACTTCAGCCCCAAAAGCTGGCTCCAGTGCACATCCAGTTTTGAGATGGAGTCAACACTGGTATGTGGATGTCTCCTGCCATCAAGAGCTGGCTTGCAGCCACAGCTTTGTCCTCTGGGTGACTGCCATGAGCCAGTAAAGCCTTGGGGTACCTTAATCAAGAAAAGTTCGGCTTCAGGCAAAAAACAGTTGGTAAAGATTATCATGGTAAGAAATAACATAAGGTGCTTTTTTTTTTCTTTTGGATAGTTTAAGAGCTCTGTAGCTTTTCTTAACTCTGAGCACCCATTAAAGGAACATTTTAACACAGCATGTGTCAAGGTAAAAGGCAGACAAGTTATTAATATTTTCAGACAATCTGAGTCTGTTAGCAAATCTCAGAAAGAACTGAGGATCTAATGGATGCTAGTAAAGCTAGGGAGACACACCAGTTACAGCAGGCTTTATATCTGCCCCTTAATGCACAACAAATATTTAAAATGAGACGGTTTGTCAAGAGGGTATCCCTCATATGTCTGTTCTACACAGAACAATTTTAGCAGCACCATTACCACGTTTATCTGGAAGTAACTTGTGCTTTGTGTTCCTTCAAGCCTGAGATACCAAAAGCAAAAATGATTTGTCTAAGAAGTAAAAAAACCCAAACCCAAAAAACCTCAACATTTTTCTCTGCAGATGGTTAGAGCAAATGGTGTTTGTCAGCTTCTCAGTAACAGAAACCAGATGTACAATGGCTATCCAGCCCTGTAAATTTTTTTCCCAATTTGTGCTGTAGAAATTACATTAAAAGAACTTTCTGGAATTCTTTAGAAATTATGTAATTACCATCAAAATACAGATTGTAACTATTTATTACTTCTTTCCTGCTAGTGCAATTATTCTTGGGTGGCTGTGTGGATGCATCAAAAATAATAAAACACCGTAGAAATGGCTATTTTCCTGCAATACTTTAGCAGCTGTTACAAACTTAACATCTTTTGAACAAAATCACAGAAAGAATGAAAGTGTCTTTCCAGGCCTTTCCAAGGCCTTAGGTCTTTGAAGAGAAGCTGAACCACTCTGGCAACAGCATGTAGCAGATACAAAGGGCATTTGCTTTGACTAGGCATTGCAATCAAAAATGGTAACTTGAAGCCCATTGGACAGGACCAAGATAGTCCCTTAAAATATATGTAACAAACTTCTACCAAAAATTAGGTATAAAAGTTTAAATTTTGATAGTTTGGACATTTTGGGGAACTGCTCATCAGTCTTAGGAAGAAGAATCATAATTGGTCTCATTTTTTCAGAGGTATGTAATCATCTGATATTTCTTTAATTGAAGAGGATACAGTGGAACACTGTAGAATGCTTTCTCACTTACGGGCAACATTTCACACTTTTCTACATAAATTGAGTTTTATGACATCTTCAAACACTCAGTATTAATCACATGAACAGTAGTTTTTTATTGACACCAGTAAAATGAATTTGTTAAAATGTGGAAACAGCACATTGAAGTAGACATTTTTGAAGTAGGTTGTTCAGCTGCAAAACATAATGTACATTTTAAGGAAAGGAGAACAAATTTACAAGAACTTCGATTCAGCCTCGGCTGTTTATATTGGGCTGGAAATCCCTGTCTCTCTGTAATCACTGTGTTTATAAAAATCCCAGCCAGGCCCCACCAGTCTTCCCTCAACCCTCACCACTAATTTAGCTCTTTTGTGTAGCTTGCATTTTTGTAATGAAAATAAATTGAATAGAATTTCCCTCTAGAACCAGGATCTATTTCAATAGCCAAACAAAAAAATTGTAATCAATTTAACTTCTGTAGTACAAATGCTCCTGTACAGTTACCCAGATTCAAGGGTTTTTTGTGATACAGTTGGAGCTGCAGAAGCACTCTTCATCCTGGAAAGAGGCTCTGAACAAAAGTGCAGTTAGCTGATTTTGCTCTTTTTACCTCAGGAAAAAACACTCCAGTTCAAAAAATAAGCTGAGTAATGGGAAAACACAGACAATCAAAACACAGGCATAAGAGAATCCAACACCATGTGGGACCAACATACACTTTATGAATTCAGGAAAAAAATTTTGCCTACACTGAAAGAGTGCACTTGTTAAAAAGCTGGATTACATTTAATTCAATGCAAGCACACACTTTTATGCAAGAAATTGAACTGCATGAGGACCAACAAGCTGAAGTGCCAGGTCCAGCACTCAGGTAACAACAACCCTATGCAGAGTGGGAAGAGAGTGGCTGGAAAAGCTGCCCAGTGGAACAGGCCCTGCAGGTGTTGCTCAAACACAGCTGAACACAAGCCAGATTGTGCCCAGGCGGCCAAGACAGTCAGTGGCATCCTGGCCTGTACCAGAAACAGTGTGGCCAGCAGCACTCGGGCACCGATATTCATCTGTACGCAGCACTCGGAGTGCTCACATCGTGCGTCCAGTTCTGGGCTCCTCACTACAAGAAAGACATTGAGGTGCTGGAGCATGTCCAGAGAAGGGTAACAAAACTGGTGAAGGGTCTGGCGCACAAGCCTGATGAAGAATGGCCAAAGAAGCTGGGGTATTTAGCCTGGAGAACGTAAGCTCTGGGGCAGCTTATCACTGTCTACAATTACCATAAGGAGATTGTAGCCATGTAGGTGTTGGTCTCATCTCCCAGGCAGCAGGTGACAGGATGAGAGGAAATGGCCTCAAGTTGTACTGGGGAGGTTGGATTGGATATCAGCAAAAATCTCTTCACTGGCCAAGGAATTGTGGGATCACCATCCCTGGAAGTGTTCAAAAGGTGCGTGGAGGTGGTACTTGGGGATGTGGTTTAGTGGTGAACATAGCAGTGATAGGTTAATAGTTGGATTCCATGGTCTTAGAGGTTTTTGCCAACCTTAAAAACTTCATGATTCTATGATTCCAGTTAAGACCACAAGGAGAAATAAATCTTGTATCTAAAACCACGACAATTAATTGTGGAAAGTAAAAACACGGCAAATAAATTATGGCACAGCATGTATCATAATGACAGAGATTTTAGCTTTCATAAATCAGGCAGAAGTATGAGACTTGTAGTGCTAAATAAAAGGACATACAAGAATGTGAAACTGAGAGAAAGCAGCTTGTTTGTTTTTTTCACAGATATTGTTTTCCTTCCTATTAACTGTATTGCTACTGCATACAGTGGGGAAAAAACTCAAACAAAAACTCTCAGAGTTCCTGCCAGGATAAAGACAGTTCATCAGAAAGCAAACCTATCCACAGATGAAAGTCTACTGACCAGCAAAGAATGCAATAGAGAATCACCACATTACACTACCAGCATGTGAACTGCCTCCCGGTTTTGGGGGTGGGGGGTTGTAATTTAGATGTTTTAAAGAGTTCCTCTGCTGGCTTGGTCTTGCTAGCATAAATCAGTTTTTCTAACAGAACTTAAGTTCAACATAATTATTGACATTTCCCTCATTTTTTAACTGGGAATCACACACACTTGACTAAACGAATGTTACCGTGTTGATGACACTTTTCTAAAGAGGCTTCAAAAGATTAATAAAATATTGGAAAGAGTTTTATTTCATCATTAAGGTATTATATAGGATGTGTAAGGATTATTATTTTAATGCCAAAGAGAAAATCTCATAGAAGTGGAAAGAAATATGTTCTACTGGTGTCATCCTCCAGCTTTAGGCCAACATGTCACTATTTCTAAGATCCACACTCCCACTCCAAAAAAACTCAAAAACCAACCAACCAACATCCTGCAGCTTCTGTACATGCAGAAAGTTTTGTGTACTAGGTTTGTGCCATACTATTGCAATCCTATCAGTGAAATAATTAATCAATTTTCTCATTGCTAAATTAAATCTTTGTTATGCAGTGAGTTAGAGTGAGGGTGTGAATGTCATCTCCCTATTGCTGGCAGTTGTTATATTCGTTGAATTCAGTAAATAATTTCTAAGACAATGGAAGGAAGTAGCTGTTAAAACCTGAGAATCTCCTCATGAATGAGATGCTCCAGTAGCCTCCTCACCTTCGTTGCCTTCCTCTGGACTTGCTCCAGGAGCTCCACGTCTCCCTTGTACTGAGGAGCTCCGAACTGGTCACAGCACTCCAGATGGGGACTCACCAGGGCTGAGGAGAGCAGCAGGATCACCCCTCATGACCTCCTGGCCACACTCCCTAATGCATCCCAAGATACCAGTGGCTCTCTGCCATAAGGGCACACTGCTGGCTTATGGACAGCTTATTGCACACCATGACCTGCTCCTCTAGAGCTGCTTCACTTGCTCTCACAGGGCAGCCTGTACTGGTGCGCACGGTTCTTCCTGAGCACACTTCCTGAGCTTGCTTGTCAGAATGTCAGTGTCAAAAGCCTGGCTGAAGCCAAACACCACCACATTCACTGCTCTCCCTTCAGTTATCCAGCCAGTTATCCCATTGCAGAAGGCAATCATCTCCAATTTGGCTTTTTCCATAGCTATGACATGACAGTAAACCATTAAAGTTCATAAAATATAAACCAGTTAAGTGTTAAGAAAAACCAACTAATTAGCCATTGATCAGGTATGAAAAGTGGGAAAGTGCAGTGTTCCTTTAGTGAACCACAATAAACTGAGCTTCAGATTGTCATGAACAGTACATCACAAAGCGGAAGATTAATTATCACATAAGTAAGAGTTGAACACATGCATCTTACCAGTCTAAACAAAGAAGAGCAAAACATTTATGGTACTAGCCCACAGACGCTAGCATAGTTTGTTTCCCTGACGTAAAGATGTCCCTGCATTAATAAGAAGGCTAGAATTAAATTTAAGCTTCCATCAGACAAGCCCAGTGCACTGGCAATCTCTCACACATTTATTCATTACATATTGCACCCAGATGTATAGCAGAAAGGCTCTTGTTTGACACATGAAGAACTGAAGCAGAGACATTAAGTCCAGATCACATTCCATACCAAGCTATTTAGCCACCTAATCTGAGTGCAACATACCTCAGAGTCTATGCCTAAATGATTTGAACTGGGTCATTCACGAAGCTTGTTCTGGAAACAGTATTTCTTCTGTAGCATACAGTGTTGAAATAATTTCAGTCTTACATTTAGTCACTGCAACCTGCCCATCTGAGAATTGTCATTTATGAAAAATAATAATCAATCACACCCTCTCACAAGGGTTAACTGCAGTCCACTACTTGTTCCCAGCTTTTTCTTAGGAATGCAGAGTAATCCATTTTTCCACAGCTCTTTAGCACCCTCTGTTGTTTTATTTTTCTAATAAAAATGTCATTCTTTTTTAGTTGCTGTAACACTAATAAAATCAAACTATATGCAAAGGCTTTTTCAAAAATAAGGATCAGTAATGTAGACTGTAACCAAAAAGCAGGAAAAACAAGAGAAGGTTGTAAGTTTCTATACGATGCCAAAAAAGGGTTAAGAGGAGGAAACCAAAACCATGAAGGGACACCAAGGGACACAAAAGTGATGTGAGTATTTTAGGAGGCATCTGTGTGAGAGTGTTAGAATATGTATTCCATGGTTATCTGATTGATCACATCCTATACTGGATGATAAAAAGAAAACAAAGGAGGCAAACACAGATATAAACCCTGATTGACTAGCATTAACAAAGACAGTAACCAGAAAAAAAAGAACTGAAAATATCTGTTCACACCAATTGTTGGGCTATCCAGAAAAAGCAGGCTACATTGGTTTTGGTTGTTGATAGATTTAGTTTTCTTCATGGTAGCTCCTATGTTCTAGATTTATGACCAAAACAGGATTGGTAACACAGCGATGGTTTTGTTATTGCTGAGCAGCACTTCCATAGTGCCAAGGCATTACTCTCACACACCCCACTAGCAAATATGCTGAGAGTGCACAAGAAATTGGTAGGGACACAGCTGGGACAGCTGACCCCACCTGACCAGAGGGATATCCGTGTCTTACAGCATTGCATTCACCTCAGGGAAAACAAGAAGGAAAGGAAAGGTACTTGGAGTTGTGCAGTCTGTGTCCCCAAGTAAGTGCTATGCACGATGGAGCCCTGCTTTCCTGGGAATGGTTAAACACCTAGGCTCACAGGAAGCAGTGAACGAATTCTGTATTTGGCTTTACCTATTAAGCTGTCCTTATCTCAATCCATGAACTTTTTCACTTTTACCCTTCCAATTCTCTTCCCCATCCCACCATGTGTGAGTGAGGGAGTGGTTGCTTACCAAGGTCGATTCACAACCTAGGCAAAAGGGGACTTTGCAAATGGTAAAGATGCCAACCTCAGCATGTTGCAGGCAGTGGGTGGAAATATGACAACTGATGAGGCAATGTGCAGGACAAGGGAGAGCAGGGAGGAACAAAGAGGGAGTAGGCAGAAAGGCCTATAAACACAGTCACTCAACACACTTTTCACTGGAAGTCTGCTCTGTCTTCTCACTGCCACTGCCTCTCCTTCAGCCTTCTGTTAAGCATTTGCATCTCCATGAACAAAAGATTCATTGCTCCCTTAATGTCAATGCCCCTTGAAAAAAAAGAAACAAACTGACAATCAAAACCCAGACCTTCTGACCATGACAAGTAATTTTCTAGAAGAAACTCCCAGTCTCATTTGGCAGCATAGACTAAATCACTAAAACAATCAAAGGCTATATGGAACACGCCAGGATAAGAAATAAATTACACATGGAATAAAGAGGAAAAGACCTCAGAAAATAACCAGGAGGTAGAAGTAGGGACAGTACTCCCCTGAGTGAAATTTAGCCATGCTCTTGAGTGCTTGGCATGAGAGCCTAGATGCAATCTCACCACGTCTGACACCGTGATGACGCAGGTTGCACAATGTTTTCTATATGGAAAGGGAAACAAATGTGCTCCACAGATAACTTGTTCTTTATTTCACACCAACTGCTGTGCTCACCCACGTCCTCATATGATGTTCATTCTCTACATAGGGATTTTCACTGCCCACATTAACAAACTCATCCAGACTGTTTTGCTCGTCCTCTCAGGGCAAGAGTCAAACAAAGAGTAAGCACAAACAGAGCTACTGAGATATGCTGGAGCAAGTCTAATCAGAAGACTTCTATGGGAACAGAATTCAATTCCACACCACTTCAGGAGGGCTGCACATACTTGTCCAAGCAAATACCAATCTGGCAATCCTCCAGAAGGCTCTCCTGTTCCATGGAGGTATGATATCTTGTTCAGAGATCCCTTAACTTGGATGGCATTGCTCAGTACTGACTACACACAGCAGCAGCTCCAGAGGTGAATTCTGCCTTTAGTTTTTCGAGGAGACTGAGGTATTTAATTGAATGTGCTTTTGGGATGCTTTGAGCTGTGGGTAAGGCAAATTTCAGTTCTGCTCCTCCTAAAAGTAGATACACCAATGCTCCCCAGCATTGTGTCTTCTACATCATATAACTCTTCACAAAAACGGCTGTCTGGATGAGGAGGTATTTTGGATACTTTCATAAATATTGAAATCATGTCCATCTGATGGCTGCGTCTAACAGTGCCTCACATCAAAATACTCCAGCAACTTAGGAAAGACTTCAGACTTCATGGAAGAGGCCTCAGGTTAGAAAATGACCAAGATTCCAAAACACTCAGGCAATTGCTGGAATAAAATACTGAAGTGAAACCTCCTCGTGCAGCAAGATGAAGTGGACAATTCTTTTACGTACAATATCTGTAAGGAGGAAAAAAAAAAAAACACAAATCCACCTTAAAGCAGGAAAAATACTTAAAAATTACATCTTTTAAAGATGCCACCATAAGAATAATGCTTCCACTGCTTCTGACAGAAAGGTAACTAGACAATTTAAATTCTTGAGGATCTGTGAAGCATTAACAGTTTATTAAAGATGATACCAAAAAGCATAGTGTGTAGGTTTGTAATGCTACACCCATTATTGAAATCTTCCTTGGGATATGCTTAGCATCTGCACTAAACCATAACAAAGAGATGTTCTCAGGAAAAGCACAGAGATTTATAAAAATAGGATATAAACCCCTGCACAGACTTCTGCTAGAAACACTAGCTGTATAGAAAGCACTTTAGTATTAGAATCAGTGTAAAAAGCATCCAAAGGAAAATAAACCCAACCAAAAAAAACCAGGCCAATAAATTCCAATTTCTCTGCTAGAGGCTTAAAGACTTTCAAAAAATAATATCTCAAAATAATAATAAAAATTAGTAACAACTTCAAAACAAAGTCAACAAGACAACACACATGATCAGTGAGTCTGAGTAGTCAGCTTGAGACTTTTAAAAGGGCCTGATTTATTTTACTTTTTCTTCCCCAAATGCCTAGGACCTGAATCTTACTGCCTAAAAATATAAATGATAGAAGCCCTCGGGTATAGGAAAAACAGTTGCTTTTCAGACAGACAAAACAGAAGACATGGTATTCTGCTAAAGTTAAGTATGGCAAACATCCCTACTTAACTGGAGTTCACAAGCAGAGCTGTTGCACTTACTGCACAATGCTTTTGTAGGATTGACCTGCTGTCCAGCAAGCAGCAGCTGCAGCTTCTTGATGTCTATGCATGCTTCAGCCATGCTTTCCAGATCTCTGTCTTGAGCAGAACTCTGACATCCATCCTCTGATGCTGAAAGTGTAAGGACACAACACTTAGCCCAAAGATAGAACGCAGTTTCAGCACCCATAAGGACACACATGAAAACTGCTGAAGTGCTGGAACTCAAATGGCTTGTTTTCCAGAACAGCGCAAGGAAAAGAAATCCCAGTTTTCTCACCAAACTGTTGAGAATAATGAAAGAGATTCTCCATCATCACCCTAAACATGAAACAGACACTCCACTGGTCACCTTTTCTTTTAAGATTTCATTTGAAGACTTCAAAATACTTAATGCTACTTTCTAAAGAATAAAAGGTAAGTACTGTTATAAGCAACACACTTAAGTAATGAGATCAGACAGATACAACAGGGAAACTTACCCCAGGGAGGATTTCCCAGGTCTTTAAAATGTGTTGTTACAGACACTAAGTCAGTTTCTATTTTCAAGTTCATTTCACCACTCAAGTTTGCTTCAATCACCTGCAATGAATCTCAATTTTAGGCAACCCACTTTCACACTGCAGAATTACAGAAGAATACAGTTTGGTTTTGTTCAAATACAAGCTTCCAGGAGCACTTCAGTGCAAGTCAACCATACTTCCCAAAAATGGTTTGAACATTTGAATGTCCAGCTATAAAATGCATTCCCCATCATTCTCATGTGAATTAATCTAGACCAAACTTTCAGAAGTTATGAAAAGAAAGAAATGTATTTACTTTCCAGTATTTTTAGAACAAGTATTAGCTTCGGGAAGTTCATGTGCTCAGGAAAAGGCTTCAGAAATAAGAGACTGAAGCTGAAGAAATGCAAAGATTCCTGAATTTCCATTCAGTTATTCAACAAACAGAAAGGCACCTGCACAGTCTATATGACACACACAGAAAATGGGACGTACCAGGAGCTGACAGTGCTGCTTTCAAGAATTTAAAATAGACAGCTGGATCAGATCAGTAACTCCAAGAAGGACTTTGAACTGACAGAAATCCTGGAAAAGTGCTAAAAGCTTTCAAATTCCATCCTGAAAGCTGGAAGGAGGAATTTGAAGGAGACTATATATAGTCTTACACAAATTCCAAGCAGATCAGAAGATTCCTAAAGCATAAATAAGCACTTTGTTTCTGTGATTAGATGAATTCTCAGTAATAATAATAAAAAAAAGACTTGTAGTGCAACCAGAATCTTGTATAGAATGGAGATGTCCAGCTCCCAAACAATGGACAAGTACTATCAGAAATTGCTTCTAAGCTCATTTTGCAGCACTGATCTTGACTAGTTTTATTACCAGTATGCATCTTGCAAAAATAATTAATTGTGACACAATGTTTTTGTTCTCTAACAGCATGAAAGCAAAGCATTTAGTGTAAGTTCAATCCCATCATACAACTATCCTGTGTGAGAAAAGAGCCTCAGCTCTAGAAAAAAAAGCACAAGAGCACTGTGCTCAGTTTTGCATAAGCATACCCACCAAGGACATGGGGGAAGGAAAGACGGTAAAAACAAAGCCCCAAAAATACCTCACAAAAGAAAAGAGTTTGATGTGTATTTGCAGGATGACTGCCATTTGCAAAACTGCCAGTAACCCAGGGTAATTTATCAACTATTCCAGGTATTGAAAAACCAAGACTGTTCCAATTTCAGGGTTCTCAGTTAACAGAAAATTTCCTATTTATCAAAACTGGCATGAACAGCATCAAATCCAAACTATTCCAAAGCTCTACACTTACTTACTAACTTTTATGTCAGTCAATTATGGCAACTGTGAGCAAAAGCGACTAAATAAAAAACCAAAGGCCTTTTCTGTCCAAATGTAGAGGGCTTCTTTCAATTAAAGGGCCCACTGGCACTCCAGAAATCCAGGGTAGACTGCAAACCCAAAAAGTCAGTCTAAAGCACAGTGTGACATCCTGGGACTATTGGCAGAATATCCTTTAAATCCTGTATCAAGTTTACCTAAAGTTCATTCACAGACACCTAACAACAGTCACTTATGAGGCATTTCCTTAATGAAATAACCTGGAAAGTCTCCAGCTGGCTTCCTGGAGGACTGTCATTTCTTAGCAGCTATAAAGAATGGTTTGTAGCAACACAATGCCATGTTCTTTCTTTCACACACAGTTTTGGTGCAAAGAGCATCATTTTCTGGGAAGCCCGGGAAAAGCTCTTCAGTGTAAATCCTAAAATAAACCCCACAATTCTTTTCAGTCTTTACACAGGTTTCACGTGCCTCGATTTCAATGTCTAACTCATCTCAAAATAAGATAATGTGGCAGCACCAGTTCAGGCAACATGCTATGTCCCTCATGAAATAACATATGTGGCATACGTGCTTTAAGTGCCTTAACTTACAATGAAATTGCTGAGATTCTTCATTCTTTCCACAACACTCTTCATTGTTTTCAGTGCTGGTAGGTAAATACTGACCTAGGAATACACAAGAACTGCATTTGCACAAGTATTTCAGATCTGACTGGGACACATTTATTTCTACTTTCAATTCTGTCTTAGTTTGGACTGAGTTATCGATGGCTTTCAGAATGCACAATACCTATCTGAAACCAGCAAATGTCTCAGGAACAGAGGAACTCTTTCCCACTATACCAACAGGCCATCAGTCTAGCAGTTGTTCCAGACATAATATTCCAAGTCTGTGCTCAAAACAGAGGCATGTTTTTGCACATCAGACTCTCACATGAACATCTGTGTTGCTAAATAGTCAACTAATATAACCAAAAAGGAAAGAACAAGATTCCCATGATACTGCAGTAATTGCTGGAACTGCAGCAGTGTAAATCTGAAACAAAAGAACAAAATACTGCAAGTTTCTCCTTGTGTGTCTTCGGAATCTAAATACTCTTAGCTATAGGGGTAATAGACATCCATAACCTCAAACAGGAGCATATTTGTACAAGGACCTTTCCTTTCAACTCTGCTAAAAGTCAAAAAAGATATTGAGAGGATATATAAAAATCAGGAGGAAACACATATATCTTTAACTCTGCTAGACAGGCCATAAATTTCAGAAAGAAGAGATTACTTGGGCCATTTGGCACCTGAACAGCTGAAACAGTCTCAACTTGTGTGGTTTAGAGGTGCTCCAGACTAAAGCCATGCAAGTCCTTTTCTCCTCCCTTCCTTTGCTGTCAACACCACAGAAGCAATTGGCAATCAGGCACCCTGTTTCCATAGGTTCTGGGCTCTCTTGTCAGGATAGAAGCCGTGCCCCACACCCCTCCAAAACTGTAGCCTCCAGTCTTCCCTCTTCCCTTTCAACTCTTTTCCAAACCCCATCAGTAGTATACTCTGTAGCAACACCATTCCACTTGCAAACTCCCCTTTCAGTAGGGAATAGAAAAACAGAGGCTTACATCAAAGTCTGGCACACTGGGCTCTCTGAAGTCATTCCACATTCTTCTGGGAATAACTCCCACAGGAATATCATGTGTCACAATCCTACTGCTGCTTGACAGGGATGGCTTGAGGGGAAAAAGAGGATGCTCTTGCAGTTAAACACAAGACTGGAATTCTAAATTTAAATTTTTCAGACCCACTCTGGGAAATGCTATAACTACATGCCCGACACTTAGTTCCAGTTTTCCCTCAGTTCCTATCAATGTGCTTTTAAGTGGGCTTCCCTTTTGTATGAGGAAGAGTTTGTGATGTATCAGTCACTAGTGTATCTATAAGCTATCCTTAGAGCTGAAGAGGTGAATTAGAGGATTTAACAACAACAACAAAAGAATCAGAAGTCAGCATACAATACCAGGAAAACCAAAGGCAAAACACAGAGCCAAACATTGAAACCTCCTTCACCTAATGGCGTCAATGAAAAGGCAATAATCCACAGAAGATACAGAGGATGAAGGAGTGGAGAAAAGTAGATACTAGAAAAAGTTGTTTCAATAAGATAGCTTTCTTTCTTTCTCCACCTCCTCCTTGCCTTTTGGAAAATACAAAGCTGGTTCTGTATGCTACCAACCATGATGGCAAGAAAGGCTAGTGACGTGGAAAATGGTATAATGTTTCTTCAGTTTTCTAGAATTACACTAAATATTACTCTTTGATCTTAAGAAAAGTACTAAATTTTAAAGAACTTTTTCTTACTAATGAACATGAAAGCATGGTTGCACTTACCAGCTCCACAGCGACTCTGAGACAGGGACAGTGTTTATTAGTCAACTTCATCTTCACTGCCTTAGCATTCTGGGCAGTTTTTAATGCTCTTGACAGGTTCTCAGGCTTCAACTCTAAATAGATTTCATTGTGCTCTGCAGCTACTCCTTCCATCTGAAATTCATCGAAGAAATTCCCCTACAATTTTTGAAAGTTGGGAAATAAAGCAAACAAGAGGGGCAAGTTTTATTTATCAGACCTTAAGCTTAGAACTGCACGTGTACAGCAGAAAGTCCCCTCTGCCTGGCATCACCTGAGTAATCACAACAGGCTGCAAAACCATGAAGACTCATTGCCTCAGGCTAAACCAATTAATGTCCTTCCCTAACACCTAATCAGTCCATTAGACAGTGAGTTACACTCTCCTGTTTCCAGTTTTGGGCAGGCCCATGCAGGCCAGCACACACTGAAGCTTTACACTGAAGTGACAACCAAGGTAAAGGGAATATCCAACCTGAAACACCTGTGCAACCAGAGAGACCTTGAGAGACCTGGCACATGGAAGGCGAGGGTTACAAGAAACGCCTCGTACATCAGACCCAACTGCATGGGTAACCAACCCATGGTTTTCAACACGTGGTTACTGAACTTCCCTGGGCTCACCTGGCTCAGCTCACACCACATACTGGCGCCTCCATTTGCTACTTTATCGGAGAGGATGAAATACAGCTTGCTGACAGTAAGGCGCAGGATGCAGGTCTTGGCTAACTTGGCGATTGTGTTAATTATACCTGCCGGAGGAGGGAGGGAGGAAGGGAGAGAGGAAGGGAGAGAGGATGTTACCGCGGTGATCGCTCCACGCACCCCAGTCTCTGCGGGACAGAAAAACTCCCAGGTTTTACAAACGCAGCTCATGCTGCTGCGCAAGCTCCTAAACACCTCGGGGCGGAGGAAAGCGCCTCATGCCACCTCCTCCCAGGAAAGGACTGCGGTCCTCACTTCCCTTCTTTCCTTTATCCGAGAAAGCCGGCCCCAGCCACTCAGCGAGGCACGGCCGCCCTTCAAGCCTGCCCCGGCATACTCACGGCTGAAGTGGTTGAGGCAGGCGAGATCCACGATCTTAGCCCGGAATCGCATGGCGGCGCGGCCCCTGCCGGCCCCTCGGCCGCCGCCGCGGAAGGCGCTCAGGGCCGGAGCGGCCTCCCAGCGCACAGCCCCGCGCGGGCGGCGGCCATGGCTGCCGGACGCGCGGCGGGATTGGGCAGGCTCTGCCGCAGGCGGGCCGCGCTTCCTTCCGCTGCGCCAGCGGGCCTGGCGCGCCGGGGTGGGGAAGCCTGGCTCGAAAAGGCCTCGGCACGCCCGGAACATATGTGAAAATTCGTCTGTTTGGGTCCCAGCCCCGGTGTCTCGAGAAATTTATTTTTCAAATCCAAGGGGGCCCTTGCAGCAGCCAGCATCAGCCCCTGGCAGGGGCCGAGCCCCGACGCTGCCCCACATGACGCGGTGGTGAGGAAGAAAGTGGCAGTCGCGAACAGAGCTTTGTGAGGGCCTTTCGCCGCACCGTTGTTAGCCAGGCCACCCAGAAGGGGCTGAGCAACCCAAAGTGTTTTGGGAAAGATATTCTCTGTCATGCTGGGCACCTCGTGTGGTCAGGCTGCCAGCTTAGTGCATGGTGCACAGGGGTTATGCAAAGGTTGGAATAGTTCAAGGAAGTAGAAAGTGAAGGAAAACTTCGCTTTACCTAGTCAGTGTGCAGCATGCCTGTTTCCCATAGACGGTGTCCTTTGCCTTGATGGTTCTGGTTCCTTGCAGTCCTTCAAAACTACAGCGTTTGCAGACAGTGTCCTAGGGTTGTTCTTTTTTTGGTCGTCAGGATTGTCTGGTGTGCTTTTGTCACACTGCAAGTTCCCCAGGTCAGCTAAACTGCCTCTCTCACATTTAATGTTGAAATATTCTCGGGATGCTGCTCACATGCCTTGATGCTCTCTTTCAATACAGCCATTATGAAGAAAATGAAGAGAAATAACTTTGGGTTTGCATAATAACAGATACAGCAACAGTTTCTGGAGAGGTTATTCTCTGCTTGTATTGCTCTTAGGCCTTCTAAATTTTGTAGAAATAAGCTGAAGATTTTCCTAGAGAAACTAGTGCAGCAGGATGTTACAAATTCTCATCTAGGATCCTGCCAACTATGCCAATTTGTCACAAATGTGTGGTTCAGGGTCACTCAAAGAATCATCCTGAAAGGTATTAGCAAAAGTGGGGTTAATATACATTTATAAGTGTGACATAAAGTTCAGAGACAAATTTCACTCCATCATGGATGAAACATACAAAGAAAAATCTAATTAGAATAATTTTAGAATGATTTACACAGAGACTAAAGACAAAAAAGAGTAAGGAAGACTCTCGTGTTGCATCACGAAGTTCGGAGTATATCCTCTAGCTTCAGACTTGGACCATAGTTTATACCTAAGAGAATTATCTCCAACTTTTTCATTAAATACTGGTCCATTAGCCCTTTGTTTTGTAAAACATGGCAAAATCCCACACATTACACTTTGCAGTTCAACAGACTTTTCATCTTTCACAGACAGAGTTGCAGACTGCTTTTAGTGAAATGATTGCTACATCAAGGTTAAGCAGGATTTTTAGAAGGAAGGTTGATCTAATCCCTTTCAAGTTGTGATCCAACATGTGGATTGCATAAGGTTTAACAGATCCACATCATTTGCCTTTTCTGCCTTTGTGGTTTCCTGGTTTGACCCTGGCCAAACGCCAGGCACCCACAAAAGTTATTCAGGCACCCTCCCCTGCCACAGCTGGGCAGAGGAGAGAAAAAACTAACCAACACTACTACATTATTTTTCATTGACCGAGTTGTCTGTGTTAAACTCACTGAGGCCAATTTGATGTCCAGAGTGCTAGCAGCTATAGCTACAAAACCAACAGCCACTTTGCTCTACAGCTGCACCTCAGAGGAAAGAAACTCTCAGCAGGCTAGGAGACTGCACCGGTAGTTGTACTTGGAAGACGCACAAAAATCACAATGCACCAAAAATTACATCAGCACCACAAAACTCAGTCAGAAGCTAGGTCCATTACAAGAAGAATCTGCATTAGCAAAGCTCACCCCTTCATATGGGCACAACCACAGAGTAAAAATAGAAATTTTCAATGGTTTTTAAAGCTATTTTCCAAGCCCCCAAAGCATGCCAGAAACTTTTGGAGAGATGTCCAGAACTGCAGTGTTATGGGCAATTCATTCAGTGAAATTACAACAGGTAATTTCCTGCTGCCCCCCAAAATAGTATTTATATAAGCCAGAAACACAGTTAACTCTGTGTTATTTGAAAAGATCAACAAGAACACAATGGTGTTTGTCTCTTTTATTATGAAAAATGCAAAAACAGAGTGAAGCTATAATTAAAAACATGAACTTTTTTTGAACCAACTCTCTATTTACATACACAAAATTCCCCAAGTGGGACAATATCAAATGTGAGACACATCAGAATACACCATATATACAAGTTCAGAGACTTAATATCTCTGTTAATCCATACATGATGGCTAGACCAAAAAGTCAAGTCCTATCTGTTTTCCACAAGTATTTTAAGTTAAGTTTATGAGACAACCCAAGCAAAATAAAGCAGAATCTTGGGAGTGTTCTGCTATCTGAATGGTTACTTTATAACAATAGTACAAAATAATAGGGCCAGGTTTTCAAGTCATGCTGAATATTCTGTCAAATATTCCGTACTCCAAACTGATGTAGGTAAAAGAATGAAAACTGTTACTAATTTTTGTTGTCATCAAACCAGAAATATCTTAGGAGTTCAAGATGCACTTGTTTTTAGATCACTAATCAGCTACTAGGAAAAGCAAATGGTTTTGTTTATTTTTAAAAAACTCTTCCTTCAAACAGATACGACAAATAAAATACTTGGCCTTGCTTTGCATGATCAGATATTCTGATTAAAAACATGAAATACAAGAAGTCACACCACTTTGTATGGTTTTTAACTGGAGCAAACTACTGCTTAATTGGTAAGGCACTTCTTCCATTAGATCAGTCCACTTCCTTACAATTTTAGTTTAGCTCCATTTCACACAGAGAAGTTATTTCAGCTACGCCATTTGTGACAGCAGAAGGGATGTTGTTAAGAACTTTTGCTCTCCAAGCATGGATGGCCTCAACAATACCTTCTGGATTGCTTGAACCCAAGTCACATAGTGAATATACAGCTGCCAGCTGCACACCCCACGGAACACCTGCAAAAAGTTAACAAAAATCAGCTTATAGAAACTTTGATAAGCAAGAATGTTTTGGGGAATATTGAATCTATACAAACTATTATTCAAGAACTAAAAATAAAACACATCAACACCATATGTTAGGCATATGATGCCTAACACCATAACGGTAGAAAGATGACAACCTCACACAAATTCCACAACATTTCATTTTATACAAGCACTTTCCAGTTTTCTCAGTTCAGCAACTTTTCAATATTTAATGGGGATACAAGAGCTGAGAATCCAGTGACTTTAGTTAAGAGTAACCAGACTTAAGAAAACAGTCAGGTTTACACTGAGTCTGAAACACAGAGATACACTGTGTACACCATACACCACCAAGTTAGAACTTGAGACTGCAAGGAAGAGAACTTATACAGGTGGTTCAAAACAGCTCCCTAACGTTAACAAATGCTTCATTGCAAAATGTACTTAACACCCAGAGTAACTTAGCAATGTGGATCTCTGCTGCCCTAACTGCCTTGCTTCGTCTCGTCAATATCCTGAAGTGTCTTTCTCCTAATACAACAATTTTGTTAGTAGCAAGCTTCAGCATAAATTGCTCAGGTTAAAGAAGTTACAGGCATCTTTCTAGTGATCTTATCACCCTTTAAGTGATCTCTAATGCAGTTGACAGGCTCTTACATGAAACAGTCCAATTACAAGGTGTCTGAAACCATCTCAGAATTTTTCTGTCTCAAACAGAAGGTAATAGTGTTAATAGCTCATTAACTTTTTAAGAGAAAGGGACTCAAAACTGAAAACTGTTTGACCTCTTAGGCACTAATGTAAACTGCAAAAGCAGGCCGTTTTGCCATGTGTGCCCTAATTTATATTCTGGCATTGGAAAACTTCACATTGTGGATGTTACACTCAAGTTTCT
Source organism: Phainopepla nitens (assembly GCA_013400175.1). Lineage (NCBI taxonomy): Eukaryota > Metazoa > Chordata > Aves > Passeriformes > Bombycillidae > Phainopepla > Phainopepla nitens. The sequence goes on along the minus strand of VXBQ01006238.1, from coordinate 283,219 downwards.
CTAAAAACACATTACCTTCCTCTTTTGCATGCTGTACAAACAGTCCAATTACTGAACTAATATTCTTCACTGCAGCAAGATAGCCTTCCTTCAAACCTATTTGTCCTAATCGACCTGAAGGAAAAAAAAAAGAGTTACTATTTAGATGGTCAAATTCCCAGCTTTTGTACTTCCCAACCGTCTGTTGAAGTATCAACAGAAAATGCAAATTTTAACTACAAAAAAGTAATTCTTGCTACTATATTGTCTTGGGAACAACAGTTGTTCTATTCCTTGTGTCACTAAAGACCCCAAGGCATTTTTCATCAGATTGATTTAACCTCCCATAGCTTTATAATTTTTAAGTGCAAAGCTCAGAAAGAATGCAATTTTCGTTTAATAAACAATATTATATAGCTTACATACTGAAAATATTTATTGAAACTCAAACTGTATCTATTTACATCAAATACCACCTAAATCCCAAATAAATTAATCTAACTTAAATTTATTATGGTATTAAGTTGCATAAAAAAAGTATCTTATGGACTTTGCCGGAAACCATACGGCATGAAGGTGTGTCATGGGAGGTTTAGGTTAGCTATCAGGAAAAGGTTCTTCACCCAGGGGGTGGTTAGGCACTGGAACAGGCTCCTCAGGGAACTGGTCACAGCACCAACCCTGTCTGAGTTCAGGATGCATTAGGCACATGGTGTGATTCCTGGGACTGCCCTGTGCAGCGTAGGAGCTGGACTCCAATGATCCTAGTGGGTCCCTTCCAACTCAGGATTTCTATGATTCTATATGTGGCTATAGATGATTTCATTTTAAATAACAGAAAACATGTTGGTATTTGTTGTCATGACAATATAATATCTCTCAAAACTTAAGTACCTGCTTTCCACAGGCTGATAAACAGAAAATATCTGCATAAAGATCCAATAAAACTCAAAAATACTTCAACCCCCTTTCCAGACAGGTCTGACACTTTCAGAAGGATATACTTATACAAGATAGAAGTTCAACCAAGAATTTAGATTACTTACCAATTAGCCTGAGTGTCAGTGCTACAACACTATCACGAATGGATTGAACGGTTTCATGCCCCTTTCTCTTCTTTATCCAGTTATCCATAGAAGGCCAAAGCACCTTGCTGTGAAAGCAAATGAATTTGAAAATCTGATACTACATGAAGGGGTGGTTATAGTATCCATACAATAATGAAGGCAAATGACTCTTTTGTTTATTACTAACTTTAGGTAGACTGACTTCACAGATGTATACGAAATCGTGTTGCTTTCAAATGTCAAGCTGATATGTTCTGTAAGTTTCTTACATGACTGAAAATTCAGTTTGTATGTTAAAAGTAGGACGTGATGCTTGTTTTTAAACCTAAAAGAACCCAAAGTAAGACTTTCTTAATCCTAAAAATTATGCTAATAGATGTAGTTACCTATTACCAACACAACTCACAGACAATAACCTTGGTATGGCTTTAATTAAAACTACATACATTTCACTGAAGTTAATTTGTATTAATTTTAAAAGTATTTCACCAAAAATAACTTCTTTACTATCTGAAGATATAGAATTTGTATACAAGACAATGATGATTATAAGTATCACTTATTACGTTATGTATACAAGACAATGATGATTGTAAGTATCACTTATTATGTTATGTCACAGATAAACAAATGTCTCCTAAGTAATGTAACCTCTATATAAAAAATCAAGGCCATCAGATCAGTGTAGGTGTCAAAATGAAATCTTTCAAACAAGGTTAAGTATGGTGGCAGCCCATATCCTGGATTATAGGTTCAAAGAAAATTTAAGACATTGAATCTAAGTATTATAATTATTTTTGAATTAAAATCAGACTGAAATCAAGATAATAAACTAATGAGTATGGATATATTTAACTTTCAGCACTGAAGCAGTGTTATTTTCATATCAGAAATTCCACTTTCATTTTCTACTGTGGAGTGAGGGGAATTCAACAAGTAAGTTCAAAAGAAGACAATCACTTTGCTTCACTGACAGACAATTCATATCAAAATCTTATATATCTGTTATGAAAGCAATTCTTTACTAAAACAGTTCTAATAGGGTTCATTTCTTGGGACAATACCATAAAATCCTACATTTCCTAATTGATCACTCCTATCTTAAAATAATGCACACACACACACAGTAGTCTAGGTCTCATCAGGCTGAAACATCCTCATGTTTCAAAATGCTTATGGAATAGTTTATTATGTTAAAAGCTAAGTCATAATGAATTTGGGAAACAAAAAAAAAAGAAAAAAAACCCTCCACCACTAAAACAAACCACAGAAAAAACACAAAGGAAAACATCTGAAAGAAGTGATTGCCACAATACCTTATAACATTATCATGTGTCCAATCCCACTTCATGTGAGAGCAGAGCAGATCAACAGCAAATATATACTGCCAAGCATCTTCACTGAGATCTTCTCCATACTGCTCACTCAGGTGAAATTCTACTTTTGCACATGACTGCATTTCTGAAAGCAGGTTTGAGACCATAACACCAGCATCTAAAGACGAACTCTGGAATTTTAGAATGCAATTATCTTTATGCATAAAAAGTTACCAGCCCAGAACCAAATTCTTTACAGATATTTGATGCTGACTCTGTACAGCATCTTACACCATAAATCCGACTTTTGGGTTGAATTAACACAAACAAATAAGAGTACATAAACCAAAACCTTCAAGTACTAGGTATTTTTCCTGATGCCTTTACTAAAAGGAGAGTTTGGGGAAGAAACACCCAAACAAGAGAAAACACAGATCTCACACCCACTCTCTCATCTCCTTTATAATTTGGGGATTTTTGTTTCTCTCAATGCAGCATTAAGGTAAGAAGAGTGTTTTTCCAGTGCAAGAAGATTTGTCTAATATTGTTCACTTTCTAAATAATGTTAAAATTTGTTACTCTTTATTCTTCTTTAGGGGTGATTTTGCAAGCAAACTCTTTCAATAGTTGAGGTAAATAAACTTGCCATATGAAACCATTCTCCTAATTAAATAGCTAGGGGAGGAAATGTAATTTAAAAACAACAAACATTTTTTTAATATCTAACGTATTAAGAAAAAATGTCTAGGCTTATCACATAAACAGAATGGGTGCTTGGTAGATCTTCCCAGTACAAAACCTCATATAATTGGCAAGTTCTGCCACGGTGCAAGTCACTAAAATGATATGCTTTGACTACAAAATAAATGCCCATTCCATGTGAGTTTTACTTTCAGAAGTAGAATAATCTCCTAAAATTATATGTATAACATACTCTTAATCACAATCTACTTGAAACTTTTTACCTGTATTTCTCCCCAAGTAAAACAGCTTACAGACAGGATTATGTCATCTCCTATCTTCTGTATAGAAAATTCTGAGATCTTTTCCCCAGCTGCAGCAGCTCTCATTTTTCAGAGACTCATTAAAAAAGTAGGTAGTGTGAGTGCAACAGGAACATTTACTAGGACATTCTTATGTGCTTCTCTACTGGCATGATACTAAAAGCTGTAACCTAATAGAATGGAGAATACAAATTCTTCACTAAACAGGGACTGCAGTACAGCATAACTCTGAATTCCAGGAAGCAAGCCTGGCATTAATAGAGAGTTTTCAAAAATATGGGGCCCTAGCCTTTAAACAGACACACAAGTCTGTTAAACAAACTCCTTTAGAAACAAAGCATCTCTGGCTTTCCATCTGCATGATATAAAATTGCTCCAAATTATTTCAATTTTTCCTCCTTGCAACATTCTTTTCAGGATGGTAATATGTGCCTGCTAAAAACTGATAGAAATTAAATTATTTGCCAAACAGCTCAAAGACTTGAGCTTCAAGTCAGCTCTCACTGATCATCCTTCTTCTGGTATCACTGGTTTTGTACTGATCACACCAACCGCTTATGAAATTAACTTAAGTTTTTTTTGTGAGAAACAAGTATTTACTGTCTACCTTGCAAAAAGATCATGAGTAAAAAGAGACAGGCTCATGTTGAAATTAAGTAAGAATTTAATTAACAGGTTTTACCTGTTACACAGAAAACTATGTGTGTGTGTATATATATATATATATATTTTATATATATATATATATTTTATACATAGAATGTGTAGAAAACCAATGTATTTTTTAAAAAGCAACAATACAAATCAAAAGAAAAAAACATTTGAAGAACAGTTCCACAGATGGAAAGAATTTCCTAGTCTAAAACCACTCTAGTTAAAAGTTTAAGAACCTTTACTTTTAATGTGCTGTAGATGTATTAGTATTTAACAGGGAAAACAAGAAAAGTATTGTATTCTAGTAGGGTCTAGACAACTAGGGGAGAAACACCTGAAGTGTAACAATTATACAGCCTCCATGGGATATTCACACCCTTCATTAGAAAATTAAGTTGCTTGAATTGATTCAGCCAGCAAAGTGACAAAAGCAAATGCAAATGCAGCCAGCAAATGCAGACAAAAGCTGATACTTACAATGAAATCAGACATTACCTGTTCCCAGTTGAGATAAGCACTTAAACAGGTCAGCATCTCATTGCTTGCATTCTGCCTGACAACTAATTGCATAGCTTTGTTAATTGCACCTTGGAAGACAAATATGTCAGACCATACATTTGTGATAAATAAAATCAATTTTTCTGAGTCTGGAAAGTCTATGAAAAAAAGAAAAAACAAAGTAAATTTTTAACATTTTAAAGCACAAAAATATATATTCAGGCATTAAAAGCTAGTACATTCAGCAAGGTAACTAGGAAAAAAGTCACAGAAGTCATATCACAACTGCAGCCTAATGAAAGAGAGTCATACTAGTACATCTCAGTCCTGAGACTAAATAAGAAGAAAAGATCCAAGAAAAAAACCAAACAAGAAACACCAGTAGAACTGCAACAAACCTTAACCCAATTCCCCCACTGTAATTTTACTCTCTCTCCCTTCATCTTTTTTACTGCACTTTAGTTCACTAAGGAGAGTGGTCTCTTAGACCATTGAAACTGGATTCTTTTAGGATTAAATTAGACTGGAAGATGCATTCCAACAACCCACCTAATACATTCCAGTCACATATAAGCACTCTGACGACTGGACCAAACTAGAATTAGTCCAAAGAAAAAAATAATCTACAGTACTTGCTAATACCTTGCACCCATACACCTCTGAAATATATAAATATATATAAAAAGCCTGCAAAGAACTTTCACACAATTCAAATCTGATATTGCTCAGCAGTTTTCCCAGAGTTTGTCAGAGAAATAATGTATTATGCAAGCTGTATGTGAGCATATATGAATGTTGCATGCTACTATTTGTATTTCTATGGAAAAATTTGAGCTACTCCAAATAATTGAAGAATCCTCATTGATTAAAGTAATTCAGAGCAAGTATCTGACAACTGTCAGTTAGAGAGGACAGGGTTCCAGGCCATCAATGGGAAGCCAAAAGATCCTTCTGAATACCAAAGCTGAGGGCTTCAAGGCAAAATACTAAGATAAAACATGACCACGTAGACTGTAAGCAATAACAAATAACATTGGAGTAAGTAAACAAAGTCAGTATTACTTTCATGCATGAAATGCTGTACTGGAATACATATGCTTGGAACACTACACAAAAAACCATGAAATCTGAAAAGCTAAATGTACCTTCCCTCTTCACTTCAGCATGACTTCTACACTTCTTGAAAGATCTTAAGAACTAGAAAGCACATCAAAATACATCAAATCAGGAAGCTTTAATGAGCATAAAGAATTTAGATTTCAGTGGAGTGTCTTAGATGGGCCTTCTACTCTGAAGCTGCTTATCTTGTGAAGACACCACTATCAGCTATCAGAACTTTTTTCTATCAGAACTGCTGGTGAACTAGAATTACTGACAACTTGAATTGCCTGCCCAGGAATTTGAAACACTTATAAAATTCATTCAGTGATGAGTTAGAGTTCAAGGGGTATCAAAAAAAGAAAAGTAAAAAAAAAAAAGAAAAAATGGAGGGAACAGCAGAGAGGTAAAAGGAAAATTAACCAAAAAGGTAATATTTTATTTATAGTCACTTAAGGCAGAATACTTGAAAGGAGAACAGAACAAAAACAATGGACAAGTCATCAAGACAACAGATGATGTTAGTCTAAAGAAGTAATACTGACTGTTTATAGTGAATTTGGTAATTTTGTAGCTTGTGTTGCCGTAATTCTGATGGGAATATGTGAAACTACATGAATGAGAAAATCCTAAAATAAATGCATAGTAATCAAATAAAACAAAAAAATTTAGCAAGCCTAACCAGCCTAAACAGCACTTAAGATATGTTTACAGCTGTTCCCACTCAAAAAATAACTATAAAACCACACAACAATAACAATAGAAACTTATGCAAGTCAATGTATAGAAGAGAAAATCATGCAATAGAAGTCTGCATTTAGCTATTAAAGTTTGGATCTTAGACAGAAAAAGAAAGGAAAAAAGGGGAAAAAGGGGGAATGTTTAAGATTTGCAAGAGCCTACAAAAAGAAAAAGCAGTAAGATACTGCAAAACAAAAGGCTTAATTATAATTTTAGACTCAGAAAGTATATCTGACAAGTAATAGTTTCTAACATGGTGCAGTATTAACATTAATAACTTGAAAGAAGTAAAAGTAGAGTTATAATGGACTGAAGGATAGAAAAACAGAGGGGAAAACAGGAATTCCAAAAATAACTCAAACAAAAATATTACACCCCCAAAAAATGGTAATTAAGAGCAAAATGAAATCAATATATTTTTAAGACTAAAAAAAAGGAGACAGGAATGTTATATGAAAAATAGCAAGTAACTGAAACAATCTCAAGCTCTAGCACTTCACTTGTCAGTGCTCTTTTGTTTTAATGTGAAACACAGATACCAGTATATTATTTTCAAACTCAGTGAGTTTTAATCTTCCAAAACTAAGATTCTTAACTTAGCAATAGTATGTATGTGTTACCTTTGTTGCTGTGACCAAAAGGCAGGGGAGTAAAGGAGGGAAACCAATATGGAAAAAACTTCTAAACCAAGTGAGAATTTGGAAACAGGAGGTAAAAAATTTTAAGGAGGACCTATTACAGAAATACCCTGGTTTTGATCAAGGTATTGTCCAGCTCCTGACACTCTTTTAAATACCTGGTTTTAGATCACACTTACTTTATGAATCAGTACCTCCTCAACTAAAATCAGAAAACACTAAAAATAGGCTAAAAGGACGAAATTCCCATTAATGATATTATCATTTTGGAGATGGCAGGGAAATGAAAGCACAGAGTATCCTAAATTAAATACTTCCTTGGAAAAATAAGTAGACTACTAAGAGCCCAGGTCACCACAAAACTACAGCACAGATGTGGCAGAACTAGGAGAAGGGGAATTTCTTCTAAAACAGTCTATACTTCTGCATTACAGAAGAAAGTTCTAAGGAAAACAACCCTTTAACAGGATTTCTGTTTGTTTTTAGAAACATAATAATTCTGACACACTACAGCAAAGACACACAGCATGTTTAAGATATAAAGCCACTAAGCCACACCATACCTTCTTTAAGTAGACTATAGCAGAAAAGGCGGGCTCTTTCCAAATCTCCCAACTGTCGACAAATTCCTGCATAGACTCGACAGAGAGCCTGACTGAAACTGTAATTTGTGGCATTCCTCTGAGCCTTCAGCTTATTGAGAATAACATGCAGCAAGGACTCTGCTAAATGCTGTAAGACACAATAGATACTGTTAGACTGTTACATGCTTAAGAATAATTGACAACATTGTAGTAGTATAACAAGTAAGAAGAACTACTATCTTATTTGCAAGAATACTGTTTGCATATATATAAAAATGCAGGAAAGTAAATCAGATACAACCAGTAAAAGAAAAAAAGAGGGAGGAGCAGGCAACTTCCCAGAATAAACATGCCATAAGCAAATGAAGAATAGGTCTACTATTGTTTGAATACAAATTGTTTATAGTTATGCGATTAACAACAATCTTCCTCAAAGAAGAAGGAGAATAATGACAAGTAGAAGGAATGAGGAGAGGAATAATGACTAGCAGAGTAACCCAAATAACCTAATCAGAGCAATTGTAAGCATTCTGACTTAGCTACTTCCAAAGATGCCACAGAAGGACAAACAGCCCATTGTCCAGATGTGAGATTTACTAGGTAAGTTAACAGCAGTCTTTCCCCAGATCACTGCACTCACTGCAGGAGATGGGGAGATGTTGCTGCCTGTAGTAAAATGGAACTCAGTATGAGATACATGTAAAAAGAATATTGGGATTGTGCAGATTGTGCATGACTTACTAGGGGATGCTTAGAGGGAGACCTAAAAGTGGGGAGTAGAATGACAGGTTTAGGAGCCAGGTGCTGGAGAGTACACAGGTCAGACTGGGTACCTGTGGACAACAGGGATTCCGAGTGTTAGCTTTGGGAGGAACCAGGTCTAAGACAGCTACCTGAAAGACCACCAGTCTGAGGGCCAGACACAAGTCTGGACCAGCTGCTGGGGGAATGTGTGTACACTGCTGTGTCTCTAAGTTTGTCAGTGCATGAGACAAGTGGGAAGAATATCAGTCACCTACTGGATATACTGAGTGCCTAATGTTAGCTGCTGGGGGAATCCATATGTCCGTACATATATGAGTGTATTTTCCTCTACCAGGATTTCAATCTGATTAGCCAGACAAGGGAATAAGGGTAGGTGTGTACTGTGTGCATGTCTCTCTACTAGGGGTATGTACTTGGCCTTGCTACTGGCTGGACCTGAGAACATAAAGCTACAAGCCTTGTTTCTGTGAAGTTACCAGACTTGACAACTCCTAACAAAGACCACCTGAGATCTTGGTAGCAACTTCTGAGGAGAACTTAATTATGTACAGGGACTGTAACAGGACAAAATGCTGCCATTTATCAGCTGGTGGATTGTTCTGCTGTAGACTACAAATTATCTATGAGAAAGATGGCAACTGAAGCAAAATTCTTCAACACTAATGCTAAGGAAGTTCTGAGAAGTAAAATAAAGGAAGAATTTTCCAATAATATTAAATTTAATAACCTGATGTAAAATAGTAAAAGTGAACATAGAACAAAATTATATACTAGTATATACAATAAAGTTTATCTTTTTTAGTTAAAAAAATAAGTGTAACTTTGGAGGAACTCCTACAACTGTTAATACTATCCATTTCAAAACGTGCTGCAAAAATAAAGTGGTTTATGCACACATCAGAAAAGCATATGTATTTATAAATGCAGTTTTGCATCTTGGACACAACTGAACACTAATTTCTTGTGCAGTTCTGTATTTTCTTATGTTACACAAATTTAGATTTCTAATAACCTTTCAAGACTATAATTTGGCACAGCAGATTGCCAGAACAATTTTGAATTCAAATACTACAAACTTATACTCTTTCTATCTGCACGGAAGTGATTATTAAACCATAAAATTTAAAATTATGCCACTTGCCTTATTTTTCACACCAAATTCATAGACAACTTCTTTCTCTTCATCTCTCATTACTGGAATCTTTGAGATATTACCAACATACACATGATCTTTAATAACTGGTAACAAGTCAAAACAGGATTCAGCAACTTTCTTCAATGCCAAAGAAACTTTCTCGCAGTCAGGCTCCTTCTTTACTGGTACTGATTCTTCTAAATTGGAACTCTGTGATGAATCACTGATTTCAAAGCTTTTACCATGGAAAGCCTCCTGCATTTCAGTGTTGCTGACAGCAGTAACATCACTGGGCTCCATCCCTGGCGGGTCACTGTCCAGCCTCAGTCTCTTGGCACTTCTTGGCATGGATACTTGCAATAGTGTCCTTTTTTCAAGATGATTTGATGATCTTGAAAACAATTCCTGATTTTGCACATCTTTGTCTTCATCTTTGCTCCTATCAGATTTCAAATTGCTTCCAGCTTTAACAAAAGCAGTTGATGTAGATGCAATTGCTTTGAATCCACCTGTTTGAGACACAGGTCCTGGCAAACTCTGGCTGTCTGAAAAAGCACATCGGTTAAGCTGAATATTGCCTTTCAGAATGTTTAGCGTCCTTGCCCTTGCAGACAGCTCTGGATACATAGTGTCCAATATTTTCACAGAGTTCTCCTGAGGAACACCTGGATCAGCACTAACTGCTGCAAGGAGAGGAAATCTTCCTGGAACAGGAAGTGCGTCCTTTGGAATGGAAGTACAAAATTTCAAAGGTGAAGAGCGAATCCTTCTACCTACTGCCATTTCTGAGGGTGAGGGAGGAGAAAATAAAAGAGCAGATTTTACTGTTGGAGTACCTTTTAATGGAGAGATGAGAGGAAGAATAGGAGTTTCACATAGAGGGGATAGCAGGTCACCAAGAGGGGAAAGCAAAGAGGATTGACTTGTAGAAGACATTGCTGGGGACACAGTACAGGGAGTTTTTGGAGGAGTAGCAATCAGAGGCAGAAGCAAGGGGGGCAGAGGAGGACCTAATTCTTCCCTGATTTTATTTATCACCTCAGATAAGCATTTTGTTGCCACAGAAGTATAAGCATTTGTGCGAACTGGCTGAGTAACTTTAAGAGTCTTTGTTTTTCTTTGACCTTGAAACAGTCTCTTTGATAGCTTGGTATGCATTACTTGGGCAGCTTTCTTGGTAGAAACAGTCAAGATTTCAGAAGGTTCTTCCTCTTTACACTTCAATTTTTTTCTCTTTTTGAGAGCACAAGACTCTGATTCCACCGTATCTAGCTTCTCAGATACTGTCTTTTGTGGTTCAGAAAGCTGCCCAACTGTTTGACAACTGCTCTTCACATCAGAGAGGGTTGAATTTGGAAGATACTTGAGTAAAATTTTTTTTCTAACACTATCTATGATAACATCAGTGCTGCTTTCTCCTGTGTTGCAAGGAGTGTAAGTTTGATTATCATTATATTCTTCAAACACTGAGACCCCCATATCAACACTGTGTAATAGACTTTGTTCCCCATTTGACTGAAGTTTTGCAGAATCATTTTCTTCTAAGAAACTGCCAAGTGCTAACATTTTTGTATTTAATTTACTGGTTTTTACAGTCAGCCTGCAATTTTCTGAGAATCTGCTTAACATCTTGCATAGTGGTAACCTATTTTTTGAAGCATTTGGTGTCACAGGGCTTTCTTTTGACGTTCCAGATTTTAATAGATTTTCCTCACTGTGACTGATGCATCCAGCTATGTTACACTCCACCGCGAGTTCATTAGCACTCTCAGGATTTTCAGAGGTTACTAATATACATTCTGTTTTCCAAGAGGCTGAGTCTTCAGGATAACCCTCCCCAGTCACACTTGACCACTCATCTGCAGTATCTCCAGAGTTGTTTGGTTCACACTGTGTATTCATATCCACTACAGTGCCTGCTTTTAGGTCACTAACTGTGAAGGTATTTCCTGGGTGCATCACTGAATGAAGCTCACACACTTGGTAATCACCATCGACAATTACACCAGTTTCCAGAGAATCCACTGCAACTCTGCTGGAAGCTCTCAGTTTGTTTCTGAACGTTGGAACACATTCAGAACACTTCACATACTGAAGTTTTTGCATAGCACAGTCTTTCTCTTCAGAGTCATTGCTCTGCTCTGGCATATCAAAATCATTTTTACACTGTATTATGGCATTTTTCCCAGAACCCTCAAAACTATTCAGTTCTTTACTTTCTCCCCCATCTGTTAGTGAACCAGTTCTAGAAGGATCTGTTCTAACCCTCCATGTAGAAGTCCTGCATTCCGATTCTTGACAATCAAACTTTTGGAGGAGAAAAGTGTTCTTATTATAAGAGTTTGCATATATGATCTGTGATTTAACAGATGCCTGAGGTTCTTTATCTACTGGCTGCTCTTTATCTGAAGTTTCCACTTCATTTTTATGTACATATTCTCTCTCAGGGCAGCCCAGTTCTTTGCCCATGTTGACTTTTTCAGCAGACAGATTCTCACCACCCTCTTCTAAGTTTTCTGAAGAACAGTTAAATGTACTACTCATAACAGAATTTGTATGTCCCTTGTTTTCCCAAGTACGGGAAAAAGCAGCTTTTCCTGTAAAGTTAGTTTCAAGGAAACCAACAGCTTTCTGAAGACTGAAATTTAGATCAGGAGGTCGTGTGCATTCCAAGCCAATTCCCACTTGCACAGGAGAATTGGTTTCCTCATTATTTATACAGCATTTTTCCAAATCCTTTTGAGTAGAAAAAGCCAAGCCACTTCTATAATCCGTTTCTGAAGTAGGCTGGCAAACGATGTCCAAAATATTATTTTTCTTTACAACATTCTCTCCGCACTTCAGTGAACTGGAACAAGTCTCAGTCACCAATTCCTTGCTTTGTTTATTTAATTTCCCTTCTATTTCATCACATTTAACATTTTCAGTTATCAAGAGCTGACTCAGAGGTTTTTCAGATTCTTCCTGAGAAGTAGGATTACTTTCTACTAGGACAGATTCAGTAGTACCCCCTCTTGCTAACAACTCACTGCTTTCTCCTCCACAATCTTCTAGATTAACTTTGACTCCAGTCTCTAGAGAATCAAACACTCTAAAGTTTGGAGATTTGGACTGCCCACATTCTAACGTATTATGTAAGTTTTCAGATTGTTTTATTTCACCTTTTACTTCTGTAAAATCTAACACAGAGGATTCACACTTAGCCACACTGCTTTCTGCACCAGTAACACATGCTGTCTTTGGTAGTGCAAGTATATTTTCCAAGTTTGAGTTCCTTTGAGATAAATTACTACCATCTTCCTCGTGATGTGGTTCGCTTTGTAAATATACTGCCTCCTTTATATCTACTAATTTTACATTTCCTGCACTATGGAGTTGCTCCGACAATTCAGCTACTTCTAGAACATTTCCTGTGTTAAATTTCATAGCTAGTTCAGTAGTAGTTGGAGCTCTGGTCATATTCCCGTTTTCAATTTTGACCTGTTCATCTTTCGGAAAGTCTGACAATAAAGTTCTGATCTCTTCAGTAGCAGATACAGGTAAGTGATGCCTAGAGACTTTAACAGTCTCTGAATCACATTCTCTATTCTCTTTGTCTTTTGTTTGCATATGTTGTTTCTCCAGAATCTCTTCACTGTCATATTTTATTTCAGAGCACTGAGAGTTTGCAGAGATCTCAATAGCTCCAGTCATATTAGTTAATTTGATTACATTTTTTGATTTATTTTCAACCACTTCATTTTCTATCAACACATCAGATTTTTGCTCAGCATCTTCTCTTTGAAGCACAATGCATTGCTCAGATAGCAAATGAGTAACACTTTGTGGAACAGATGCTTCTCTGGGAGTTTCTCTCTGTGCTATTAATTTCTCTCTCTCTGCATTCACTAATTCATCACATTTTTCATGTATACCCTCATTATCAACAGCTCTAATTAAGGTTATATTCTCCTCTGTTTGCTCTACCACACTACATTTTTCTGTCTGATTCTGGGGCTTGAAACTGTGTGTCATAAAGTCTGCTGAAGAATCTCCCTCTTCACTGCCCATGTCCTCACCATCTCCTTTCTGTTCTTCCATGTCTTCTGGTTTGTGTGCTATTGCTTCAGTTAGTTCTCTGTTCTCAGTGTCCATATCCTCAGAATTCTCCTCCAAATGGTCTTTGTTAGTTCCCATGTTGGTAATTAGAGTAGCACCTTCAGCTTGCTTTCTTTCAGCATCTCTCTCCTCCTTGCTTGACATCTTTGGATTGATATGAATATTCTTTTCATTCCAACTCAGATTAAGTGAGATTTCTGTATCAAAACCATGCTCACATGATTTGTGCTGTCTGTTGCACTCATCACTGGGGCTGATTACGTTACAACTTGGAGGCTGAACTTGGTCTTCTTCTACAATATCCTCCACTGGAGAAGTACAGCAATCATCTTCTTCATCACTGGAAGATGTGACTTCTCCCAACAACATATCCTTCAATCAAAAAAACCCAAAGTTAATAATCTAAACCCTAGTATCAGTTTTAGGACCTACTTTTCTTGACACTTAAGTACACTTAAGGCCCTGACAAGCAGTGGTTTTTAGAGGTCAACAATTACAACCTTCTCCATCATTGTACTTCACAGTAAATGAAAGCACCTCTGTAAAAAGTAGGAGACTTCTTTACCTGCATTCTAAAATTACTGGAAAAGAGCATTTGAGTAGCATTTAACTTTCAAGCTCTGGAATTTTGCTATGAAAGCCATGTATTGAATATGTATTGAACACAATGTACGTATTGAACACAAATTGGGACTTTAAGTTTGCACTACTGGGAAATTATGACAGCAAGTTGAAACACAGGTGACTGTGTACTGGTTTTGGCTGGGATAGTTAATTTTCTTTGCAGTAGCTACTGTCGGGGGTGTGTTTGGATTTGTGCTGAAAACAGTGTTAATAATACAGAGATGTTTTCATTATTGCTGAGTGGTGCTTGCACAGCATCAAGGGCTTTTCTTCTTCTCCTACTGCCACATTGGTGAGGGCGCTGGGGGTGCACGGGAAGTTGGCAGGAGACACAGCTGGGACAGCTGACCCCAACGGACCAAAGAGACATCCCATATCATTATGGCACCATGCTGAGCATATAAAGAGAGGGAAAGAAGGAAGGGTGGGACATTTGGAGTGATGGCATTT
>VXBQ01006238.1:253440-268481 GCA_013400175.1 Phainopepla nitens | reverse complement strand
GTGTGCAAGAGTGAATGAATTCCCTGTTCTGCTTCACTTGCATGCACAGCTTTTCCTATTAAACTGTCTTTATCTCAACCCAAATGTTTTCTCACTTTTACTCTTCCAATTCTCCCCAGGATCCTCCTGGTGGGGAAGTCAGCAAGCAGCTGTGTGGTACTTAGTTGACTGGGGTCAAACCATGACACATACACTTCTGAAGATTATGTTTTTGCTCCCTTCCACAGGCAACATGCTACAAGGTTAAAGAGGTATCCATATGGATCTAAACAAAAAAAGACCCTTTCAGTGCATGAGTAATTAATACTGATCAAAAAAAAAAAAAAAAAAAAAAAAAAAAACACAAGAAAAAAAACAAACTAAACAAAAAATCCTGAAACAAAACAACAAAAACCCAACAAAAAATCCAGGAGAAAGGAGCAGGGAGGTGACACCAGTGACCCCATGGGGTCCTCCCAGCCTGACCCATTCCGTGATGAAAAAACTACGGAGGGAACAGCAAATTCTCATTTTAGTGAGCCTCTGTTTGTGGAAAGACCCATTTAATGAAAAACCCCTTGGGAAAAAGCTGGTCTGGAAAGCAAAATCAGGGATTTTTGACTTTGTTTTGCCCCTGCCCCAACACCACTGAACTGTTTTAAAGGAGTGAGTGCTGAGCAGCGTTTTAGGTCTGGACAGCAGCAAACACGATCCCTGTTTTCAGCTGCAAAGCTTCTGCACGTTCCTCCAGTTGGAAATATTTCATTTTTCCCTTTCCTGGCCTGTCTTCCCACAGCAGCTCCTGCTTGGAATTCCCATTTGTCGATTGTGCCGTTCTTGGCTGCGGAATCTCTGAGGTTTCAAGTTGAGGATGGGAAACTTTGGTGGTTTGGGGTGTTTGGATGTGAAAACCAGGNAAAAACCCTTTAGAAGAAAAAAAAAAAAAAAAAAAAAAAAAAAAAAAAAAAAAAAAAAAAAAAGCCCAGGAATATAAAATTATAAAATGATGATTTCTTCAGTAATTTTAAGACCAAGTTAAGTGCCAAGTCAGAAGCACCCTGAAACTCACCCGTGTGGTCAGTGGTGGTGAAAACTGTATTGGAGAAAGTAGAGCAGGGAGAGGTCTGGCCCAATTCAATATATCCATCACATTTCCATCTGGGTCTCTCTGCTCCTGATCGGAGAAGCCTGAAGTGCTGTGCTCCCTGCCTGTCTGTATTATCAGATCTACAGGTTTATCCTTATAACTGTGCAGACGTTCTTCAGCAGTCCTGTTCTCAGTACAATCATCTCCAAAGGGCTCAGTATTTCTATCAATTATCATTGCCTTCGCGGAATTTTGCTTCACAGCATTTTCCACTGAAGGACACCAAAGTAGCGTTTTGCCATCACACTTCCT
Source organism: Phainopepla nitens (assembly GCA_013400175.1). NCBI lineage: Eukaryota > Metazoa > Chordata > Aves > Passeriformes > Bombycillidae > Phainopepla > Phainopepla nitens. Next base: position 267,103 of record VXBQ01006238.1, on the reverse strand, counting down.
GATCTTCTGGTGGGTTTGTACAGTGTCTAAGACAGAAAAATATTGTTAAGATTTCTTCCCCTCCCATTTTTGTTTACAGAGCTAATATATAATAGTAATAAAAATGTAATACCATATTTTCAAGTGATGTTTCCTAGAAGATCTTAGTCACTTTCAGAAATGCTTCCCTTATAGAGATGTGATGTTTGTTATTCACTATTATTTTTTCATGAAAAAGGCATACATGTGTGCAAAGAGCTTCTCCCCAAACCCTTTCTGACTTGGATCATTAAAACATTCTCAATTTTTATTATCAGGAAGGGTCATTCTTGGTAGGATTGAAGGTCCATATGTTTTATTCCAGTCTTTGCCCAGTAACTCACAGTCATGAAAACCAGGACAACCATGCACAGATATTGCCCACTCAGGCTGTAATTCTCAGCTTAAACCCACCTGCAGGTTTGAGCCAGCACCTGTACTTCCAAGCAAGTTACACTGCCATAAATACAACAAGGGAGCTCTTAGCTACATTTCTAGTTTATGATTTAATATGCATATGCTTTTAAATTGTTTCTTCTTTAAATTTAAGTCCAGTCACACAAGAGCAATACAAAGTATCCTATGCATAAAGGAGTCTGAACAACTAGGATGGTCAGAGCTGCACCCCCTGCCTGCCGATATGTCCACTACAGCAAAGGGGAAAGTGCCTGCAGCTGAGAATGCTGCTGCTGGGTTTGTGGTTCTGTTTGTTGTTTGTTGTTAATGCCACGGTTGTTGTTGTTTGCTTGCTTTATTATATATATTAGTAAAGCACCGTTATTCCTGTTCTCATAGCTTTGCCTGAGGGCCTCTTAATTTCAAAATGATAATAATTCAGAGGGAAGGGGTTTACATTTTCCATTCCAAGGGAGGCTCCTGCCTTCCTTAGCAGACACCTGTCTTTCAAACCAAGACAACATTTTAAACATGAGGTTTTTTTAAACAGAAGTTGACTACTTACAAAAAGGTAAAAGAATTTGATTTCTCAATTGCAACAGCAAATTACAATAGCTTTTTAACAGAAGATGGTTCAAGTTTACCTATCCATTCAAATTAATATTTGAATTATTTACCCATTCAAATTAATATTTGAATTATTTTCAGGTATTCTGATCACACATGTACTTGACCAGACAAACACCAAGGAAAGTATTTAAGTCTTTCAAAAGAGTGTTATGAAATCACTACCCAACTGGAACTTACCTTCTGTAACAGTTAGTCTTCTTTTGTCAGACCATTCCTTAGCCCAAATAGAAGCTGAAAGAAAATACCAATATTGCCTTTTGGTCAGAAAAAGAGAGAACGTCAAGAAAATTTCAAGATTTTGCATGCCACTGTACCTGAGACAGGATCATTTTTCTCATTGTCTCTTTTTCCTGTTGCACTGTCAATGCACATCCAGAGTTCTTCTAATAAGAGCTTCACTTTTCCTGTTAAAATAAAAATTATTTACCCATTCAATATTTAAAATAAATTGATAAAACTGAACTAAGAGTTTATGATTATTTTACTCACAACACAGACATGCCTACAACTAAATACAAAATACCCACAAAAAAATTAAGACAAGGCACAAGCTTCAGTGAAAGAGAAATGCTAGCTGCCTTTAGGGAGTGGATCCTGTACTGGCCATATCCACAGAGCAGACTAAAGGAACAGCTGGAGAATGCTTTAGCATTTCCTTTTTATAGGGAGTACTGCAAAAGTTATAACAGCCCCCAGACTAAAATGTAAAGGAGATTCAAATGTACCACTGGAAATGAAACAGCTTTGTAAAACAAATCAAGTTACGTGACCTTGGGAGAAAATTTTCTAGGAAGATGTGTATAACATTTATGCTCACTCAGTAATAATTCATCTCGGTTTTAGCATGTAATAGCACCGTGTATCTGGATTGATTATCAGGCCACAACACTAGGAGACTGGGTCTACAATCCTAACAGCACCATTGCTAGGTGATGTCAATCCAATTCCAGAGACAGAAGGGCAAGTGAAGAGGGAAGAACAACCCAATACCTCAGTAAAATACAGAAGCACCTCATCTATTTATGCCAAAACTATCATCAGATCCAACAATCAGGAACTGAGACTGTTTTTGTGCAAATTCCATAAGTCAAAGGCCATAGCAAACTGCTATTATTTTATGAAGAGGCATATTAAAAAAACCTCAGCACGTAGGAGGAAAACCTACCAAATTTTGCTAAACAGCTAGTAACAACACTAACATTTACTCATTACTAATAAATCCTTGCTGCTATTGGAAGCTCAAATTAATGCTCAGATATTAATTTTCTTGTTTTGCCAATAATTAAAAAACAAAGGATTAAATTTGGTACCAATTCAGTAAAATCCAAAAGTAAAAAATATGCCAAGACACACAAAAACTGAAAAAGTGTGGCCTTTTCAAAAAATTTGATTTCTGCAACAAACTTATTGCAAAGCAAGAAATAGAACAGTGAAGTTCTTTTGCCTCAAAATGGCCTTCAGAATATCTAAATAGTTCAAAAGCAGTACCAGCACTTTAAAATACCACAATGCATATAAAAAATAAATTTGCCTAAAGTTTGGCCTCTGAACTATTGAAGGGTTTTGCTCCATTACAGTTAGATTCAGGTAATTTGTAGCATATATTTTAGATCATTAGAGGAAAAAAAGTCAGTAAGATAGCATACAGCTATACTTGCTGTATTTCCACTTGATTTTCCAAGTTTCACATAGAAATTTTAGCAGATTACTCTCCTATTTGGTGCTTTGTAATTTCAGTGAGCTTCAGAGGGATTGTTAGTATTTTTTACAGTGTTTGCATTCTGATTTGTAATTGCACATCAGCTGACTTCACACATGCACAGGGTATAGACTAGTTATTTTTACGAAACAAGAGTTTTCCTTACCGAAAAACTGAAAATAGCAATCTATTACTTTGGTCCTTCATCAGTGTAACCTACTTCTATCAACCACATCTGCTCTTACAGCACTTTGGCAGTATCCTCTGTTTCCAAAAACGCAGCTGCAGAAGAGTTGCAATAAATTCTTAACAACGTGTTCTACACAGAGAATGGACTTGCAAAAAGTCTTACCTTTGTCTATGTTTGTTGCAAGATATTCACTTGAACTCTGAGTTTCTGCATGCTTAACTATTAAAAAGAGGAGAGGTGGGAAGATGTTCAAATGGAACAATACCACATACAGATATATACAAATACATGCCGTACAAATTTGAAGGCATTCAAAGGTAAACACTTACATTTTCTGCACTTCGCTTGAACTACACCATCAAGTTTTCCCTGTTAAAATTAAGAAGTACAGAATTTTTAGGCCATACATATTTTTTTGGAGCATCAACTCCTAAAGAGCATGAAATCTATGTCAACATTTCAAAGGTCATTCTTCAGTTGGAAAATTTCTCTCTTATGGTGAATTGCAATATTTAGTTACTCAAGATCCCCTCAAAAATGTGATTTTACTGTTTCAGCATCTATTAGACTAATAGCTTCTTTATTTCCCCCAAAATACTAAAAGAAGTTTCACCCAAAGACAAGGAAAGCCTTACTTGTGCTTTTTTCAGCTCCTTTTCAAGCCTTTTCTTTTCAGTTTTCAGTTCTCTGAAGTCCTGTGTATGCTTTGTTGCAGCTTCTTCAAAAAGAGAACCAAAATTCAATTTAGAAACTACACGGTAAGAGGCCACTAATTTAAGTGGTGCTAGTCACTACTCTGCATATCAAATTACCAGAAAAAAACAACTAGTGTGAAATAAAAATCTGTTGAAGTTATATTTTGGTTCATTCATACAACAACTCATGCATACAAGTATATTGCCTTCTACTGTATAATTACTGTTTTGAACCACTGCAATACATTTATTAGTTTTCTCAATTATATGCAACAATGAAGAGTGGGTCATATTGTAATGATATTGTACTCTAGAACAATATACATCAAGTGAAAAAAGGACATAAAATTGAGGTGCAAGGGGTTTTTTTACACATTTTATTCTCTTATTTAAATAAGAGCTCTGGTTTAGAGATGAAAACACCACAGCCACTGCATTACAAAGATACAGACAGCACTCAAGACTAATAGAGAAGAGGACCTTATCTCTAAATGTCTAACAGACATGCAGGAAGAGTGCAGATGGGTGGAAATAGAGGGCACAGGGTAGGTGAGAACTGAATGCAAAATTCCTAGGAAAATTCTCAGGTGACAGAGTCAGCTGAGAGAACTCTTGACAGTTCAGCTTGATGACTCATATATAGGAAAAAAAAAGAAATGGAATCTTCCTGCTGACCAAATCAGAAGAGAGCCTATTAAAATAAAAGGTGTTAAAAAGGAACCTTGAGTGGTAGGCTAACAAAAAAACAACCATGGCAAAATTTCATACTGACAAAAGATACAAGGTTTGAGGTATTTAATGAATATAGAAAAAAACCAAAACAGATAAAACAGTCAATGAAATTGGACCTAACACATGCTCTCTCTCAGTATTTTGCTCTAGTTCTGGCAGAATTTGAGACTTTGAAGGCAAGTGTGTAAAAAACCTGGCTGTCCTGCAATGGAACTCCAAAATTCTCATCAAAATAAACACCTTGTATTTGTACTTTACAGTAAGATTCAGGGAGTTTCTAACACTAAGATACATGAGTCAGTTTACTGTGTTTTAAACTATGGTAAGCACAGCTAAAATGTGTGATATGAATGCAAATATCTGCCTTGCCAATTGACGATACAGCAAGTGAAGTCTCAAAAAGTCTTATGTATATCCATCCTCTACAAGCAAAACAAGAAAAACACAGTGCCATGAAGCCAATGCTTTCTCTCCATGTAAAAACAAAGCAAGCAAACAAACTAACCAACCAAAACAACAGAATATTTAAAAATCAGGAAACATGCATCAGGAACACCATATATTTAAATATGAACATAAACATGAAGAATACTGCCAAGATTATTAGAACACTGGAGCACATGCCCTGTGAAAACAGGCTTGTTGAACTAGGCTTAATTAGCCAGAGGAGAAAACATAACAAGTCATAGAAAGAATCCAAGAACAGCTTTGCTGTACAAGGAGGTATCAAGAAGATGGAATGAGACTGTTCACTGCTGTATGGTAGACATCAGGTGTAAACTGAAACATGGGAGTTCCCACCTAGTTATAGGGATAAACGTTACTGAATCAAGTTGCCTAGAGAGGCTGATAAGACTCCACCATTTGAAGTTTTTATGACCAGAAGTTCACTTCCAACTTCATCTATGTCATGTGCCTAAGACACTCAGCAAAAAACATTCTGCAGGAGGGCTGATGTAAATCAGAGACTAGGCACCCCACATAGTACTGGCCTGCCTTGCTCCTTGGGCATCAAAGTTAAAGTCACAATTCCTCTGGACAGAAAAGGAAGAAAGATTATGTTACTGTACTGTTGTCCTACTCAATGTAGAAAGTTACCTTCAAGTTTTTTCACTTTAGTTTCCAGTTTCTTTCTCCTGTTAAAAAGAACAAATGAATAGATCATTTTAAAAATAGAATTATGTTGCATAAAAAGCCAGGAAAAAATAAATCTAGCCATTCAAAGAAAACACAACTATACCCAGGACCTGTGAGACCAATGAGTCCCTGAAGTTGAAAAATTAAATTGGTGGCATATTGCTGACATTCTCACACAAACAGTTGTATCTGTTACAGAGGCAAAGTTTGCTCTTAAGAGAGTCAATCCACTAAATACACCTTTAGCTACAACTTGAAATTAGAAATACAACCCCAGAAAACTGGCTGCTGTTTTTTGCATTTCTCTGTTGTAATCCAGACAGATTAGTTTTACTCCTTAAAAACAATCAAGCTTTGCTTACAAGGAATAATACCTAAGCAATGAGATAATCAGGAATACTCTACAGAATGACTTATGTCCCACAGCTTTTTGTTCAGAACATCCAGATGCTTTAGACTAAAGTCAAACCAAAAGAAAAAACATTAAGCATCCCGAACAATTTTGACTTCAGCATTTACAACCCTACCTTATAGGTAAAACACACAGAACTGGAAAACAAATAACCATTAGAAAAGTAAATATTTCTATTCTTTTCTTCTGTTAAATTCCAGCATCCCAGAAATTGTTTTTAAACTGTTGTGGTAAGTAGACAATTCTACCAATGATCACTGATCACTTTTATGAAGCAGAACACAGTTCATCCATTCCCCATACTAAAACCTGTGCAATAGATTGAGATTTACTGTCTAAGCATTTCTGGATGTTCAGAATTTAATTACCACTTCAGACATTAACCAGAATATATTTGAAAACCCACTCATACATGGTATGACTGACTACCTTTTGCATGTTCAGTAGTCAAAGAATTTATACTATAAATAAAATAAAAAACACCAAGGATTCTGTGCCTTCTCAGCCTGAAGAGGTCCATACTTACTTTTCTATATGATGGCTTTGACAGTCAAGCCATAGGTGAGAATTTCACCAAAATTCCTCATAAAACATTTTTATAGAAAAAAAAAATAAGTGTGGGGGAGTTGTCCTTTAGAAAATAGGAGTTGAAAAACTTCTGTTTCTCTGTAGATTATCTTCAAGTGAATACAAAGAAGCACTACATCTACAATGCATGGACATTGGAAGCAAGATCAGTTGACACAGGAAAACCACAGAGATGCTGTTTACCATTGCAGGGAGGAGACTCAGGCAGCCAAAGGTCAATTAGAATTCAAGCTGACCAGTACTCTGAAGGATACAAAAAGGGCTTTTCAAAATATCGTAAGAGCAAATGGAAGATCAGAAATAACATCAATCCACTGCTTGATGAGGTTAGTCACATCACAAACAGGGATGTAGAGCAGAAACGTTTAATACCTTCTTCACCCTTCCACATCAGGTGCTGGGCTTCACACTTCTCCTTGGTGAACTTCCCAAGGTTTCTGTCAGCTCATTTCTTCTGCCTATCAGGCTTGGGCTGGATGCCGCTCTGGCCCATCAGCCACACCGGTGTCATTGGCAAGTTGCCTGCTGACAGTAGGCTCTGCCCCCTCATGCAGATCACAAGATGTTAAACTGGACTAGAGCCGCTGTGCAGCCCTCGCTGTCTCCTCCTAGGGCAGTATTATCTACTGGTCTCCAACTAGACTTTGCACAGTGTTCATCACCACACTCAGGGCCCAGCCACTCAGCCAGTGTTTGATCCACTGTCTGCCCATCCAGCCCCTACAGCACCAGCCTAACGGGCTATGATGAGGCTGTGATGGGAGATGGTGTCAGAGATCTTACTGACAGCCTGTCAGACACTAGCCACTGCCCTCCCTGATCTAGCAGACATGTGGAAGATTCAATCTACAAGGTCAGTGAAGCACAACTTCCCCTTGGTGAGGCCACGTTGTCTACTCCTGAACTTCTTGTCCTTCATGTACCTGAAAATGAGTTCAAGGACGACCTGCTCCATCACCTTCCCAGGGATCAAGGTGAGGCTGACCCACCTGTAGTTCCCTGGCTTCTCCTTCTTGAAGGTATGAGTGACAGACAGGGACAAACATTGTATCTATACTGACACAATAAACTGCCAGCACATCAGAGTGGTCAGTTCCCTCTTAAGAAGCAGTTACCAGTGGGGTAGCTGCTCTCTGCTGCTCTTAGATAGCCTGATGTGCTGAATACTTCATTAAGCTCACAGTACACTGAAGTCCACATGTGAAGTAAGTGCACTCTGGCTGCAGAAATGACAACAATGCTAGTTTCCCCATACAGTCCTTTGGGTAATAATGGCTTGCTGCCCTGCTTTTGTGACTACCATATGTTTCACAAGTCATGTAAAGATACTAGGGTATTTCTTTTGAGAAATGCTTCAGTCACTTGATCATCTCCGTGGACCTTCATTAGACTCTCTCCAGTATACTCCTATGTCCTGTACAGAGAAGCCCAGAACTGGGCACAGTACTTCAAGGCATGGCCTCACTAGTACTGAGCAGAGGGAGCCAATCACTTCCCTTGACCTGCTGGTAGCAGCAAAATAGCTTAGAAACACCAAAGATAAAAATGATAACCAGCTTACATGGAAGTAAGGAGTCACCAGTGGAACTCCCAATGGGATGTGTGCTAGAACACACCAGAAATAAAAGCTGACTACAAAACCAGAAGGGTCTTAGAATTCCAAGTCACTAGAGAGCAATCATTGGTTTTCATAAATGCAAAGTGATGCACATGAAGAAACATAACCACAACTACACAGACTTCGCTACATATTAGCTGGTTCTCTTTTGAGAGCATGAGTACCTTCCCACACAATATTGAGAAGTCGCAGTTCCCTCATACAGATGATTTAAGGGTTAAAAAGGATTTAGAGGAGTAAAAAGCAATTAGACAAGTTCATTAGAGTATCCATCAAGAGCTGTAAGAGTTAATACACATACGCTCCAGGCAAGGAAACCTTGGAGTGACTGCTTATTGGAAAAACAAACTTTGGGAATTATCAAGGCACAGCTTCAGAATATTCTGTATTATGGCAGCAAAAATTACTTCTGCACTTTTGGTGCTAAATGCCTCCTGCTCATTTCCAAACATGGCAGACAGTTGACTATGAACCACTGAGCTGTTACATTAAAATAATTATTTTAAGGACTGATTTTAGTACAGACCACTTTGGCAATATCATTCCTATACTGGCCTCAGAGACATAACAGCAAAACTGAAATGGATGGCAATAACAAAAAGCTGAGACTAAGAACCACTCAGAACTAGAGAAACTATTTCTTTTTCAATTTCATCCTGTTCTTAAAAACTTTCATTAAACAACCACATAAAACCACTTCATGACAAGACAATAAATAAACTAACACTGCACCGCTGAATGTTTGCTACAAAACTTCAGATCATTCTTCCATCAACTCCTTGTTCTAAGAACCCATAAGTACCCATAAGTAAAACCCAGAAGTAAAAATCTTAGGGAAATGGAAAGCATAACTAGATAAGGTACACTATCAAGTTTGGAAGAGGTAAGAGAGGCAAAGAAAAGCTGGGAAAAAAAGAAGCATCACTCACACAGCATCACTGTTTAGTATTTCTTCTTTAAATTTAACATATTCCAGTTGACTCTCCCGATAAATCTTGAGAGAACTCTGAAGAAGGAAAGCACAATTAAAATAAATCCATACTGAGGGCAAAAAAAAAAAAAAAAAAAGATGGCAGATCTTAACTCTTGTAATGAAAATAGTGCCTGGCCAAGAAAGTATATTCAATAAGAAAAGAAGCAAGTTGGAAAGTCAGGTTATCCTCTTTCTTTAAAGACAAAAGTTATAACAAACAAACACATAAATCTCTATATGTCTATCTTTTGAGTACATGTCTTGAACACCTAGCTGGATAGGAACATGAAGCTGATGTCAAGAGCTTAACTATTACACACCATACATATAATCCTATTTTTTTCTGAAGAAGTGCCATCAGGACATCAGCTACTAATGCTTGCTGAGGGAAGAGGAATTATAAAACCATTCGAACACAGAACACTAACTAGGTACAGCAACAAGACAAATGTTAGTGTTTTGTCTTATACCATCATGGAAAAACTACAAGAAAGAAGGTCAGGTATGTTCTTCAGAAATTTAAAAATGTCTAGAAAGTACATAGATGTAGGTAATTTGAACAATCTAAATCTTCTTTCCTGTGGACTAAATCTCAGCTAAGCAATGGGAGAGAAATTAAGAATAAACTCAGGAATCTAATGATGTAAAAACATATGTTCAAAAAGGTAACAGAAGCACAACATTATTCTGCACAGACCCTCTTTCTTGACACCTTTTCACTACTACAAGTTATATTCAATAATCTGACAAGATCAGAGCACAAAACCAAAGGAGTCTGAATGTTTCCCCTTCCTTCCTTAGTGAGGAAATAATCAAATAATCTGATCAAAAATCGTAAGAATACAAAATCCTAAACTTATTGCCTCTCTGAAACCTGAAGTAACTTAATTTCACCTAATTTCACCAGAGCTACCTGTCCCAATGAGCTGGAAAGAAGAACAGAGCTCATTAAAGTCACCTTCATTAAGACGAGCATTAGATATATACATTTCCTTCCACAGAAAAAGTGCAAGTTATTTAAACCTTACAAGCACACCTTTTTTTCTTCCAACTCTGCCTTCAAGGAACCCAACTCCTCCTGGCACTTTTCCAGAGGCAGAATTTTCTGTAACATCTTCTCCACTTGGCAACGAAGAGCAGAGATCTCTCTGAAATGAGATGTGCAATTAAAAACGAATTTGCTAAAAACGCAGATTCTTGGAAACTCAGTATTCTGATTCTTCAATCAAGCATCTGAGTATTCTGCTTTTATCCTATGGAAAAAGTGCTGTGAGAGATACCCAAAAACTTTAAGAGTTTCAGCGTTCTCAGCTTCCCCCCTCTTTAAAGAAAATCCAAGAGCTGATTAAAAAACACTGCACTGAACCCAAAGCTAGATGCAAGCAGAGGGATGTGCCACAGAAGTACGCTGCCGACACTAAAGTGCCAGTAATAAGTGTCTCTGCATACGTACACAGTGCTGTAAAGAGCAGAGTCCAACTGCAGTGTTTTTCAGCAGGCAGCTTGGAGTCCCTAAAAATTACATACTGCCTCTTCCTCTATAATCACAGAGTAAGCAAGGGCACACAGACACAACTCTTAAGTCAAAATGCTTCACACAAACGTGGTTGCCTCAAATAGGCTTACATTTAACCACCATCAAAAGGTGAGCTCCACATCTCCACTTGGTCACTTAAGACTCTCACAAGCCCAGGGCCAGGAAAGAACCCCACACAGGTATTGTAGAGATTCAGATTTCTCTCCCCATCACACCTTTGCTAACCATGGCCTAGGAAGCATGGTGAATGTACCATGCTAAAAGCACAGCTTGGACCCATGGCTGCTGCTATGACACTGTCCGACTCTTAAAAACTAACCACAAAGAATATAGAAATACATCTTTAGTAAACAATATAAATCAAACTTACCGTTCAGCAAATTGAAGCTGTAATCTCTTGTTAAGGTAGAAATTAAAAACAGTTGATCAAATGTCCTTAAGTATATTTCAATCCAACTGCCACTTGCAAAGAAACATCCAGTAAAGACTTCCACAAAAAAACCCTCCCTAAGACTTGCAGAAGCAAGTGTTTAATATGTGCATTTCAATACATTTGAAGCGAATAAAAAGAGCTTCTTCTGTTACATGAAAAAGATTGAGTAATTCTCAGCAATTCAGATTTCAGACAGACCACCTTAAACCATATACCAGAAACAGGCAGATCTTAAGTGGGTAGTTTTCATTCAAAAAGTCTATTTTCTTTACAAAATCTACCCAGTTTGTTCTTTATTAGAGACATCGTCTCATAACTTAAATAGAAAGCCTCAAGCCCTTTTATAAGAAATGTTTTAGGTATACTAATCCTGTAAGAACACAAATAGAAAACTAAAGGATATCAGTGCACTTCTGTTGATACTCTGTCAGCAGACGACTGTAAGAAAAGAAAAAATCCAGACATTACTCCTTTTCTCACCTGATTTTGACAATATATATACTAGAACATATATATTTGTACATATATATACATATATAAATATAAAACACGTTTCCAAACTTGAAAGGATGTTTTCCTAAAAAAGACCACACATCTCAGAGAAATAGTTTGAAAGACACTAAAAGGCTTTAATCTTTATATTACTCTCCTAGCATACAGAAGGGGTAACACCCTGATGCAAGAGGGCCATGGAATAGCACCAAGGAGAGTTACTATTTTCTTTCTTCAAATGTTATGTTTTTTAAGAACAGATAGAAGAAAGGAAAAGAAAGAGTAATACCATGGGAGTTACTCCAATACAGACAGGGCTGCATTACTTTCTTGTGCAACAGTTAAAGAGTAATCCAGTAAGGCAAAAAAGGCTGAGCTGCAACTAGTTAAAGAAGAGGCAATTTCCACAAGAAATATATGCACTGGCAGAAGGAAGAGGGACACAAAATTTAGAGGTCAGAAAAGAAATCACAACAGAGTAAAGGAGCTTTGAAAAAAGGGCCCTAGTTAAGAGAGCCAGTGTGTGCTAGCTGAAATACTCTCTGGAAACAGAACGCAGGACTGGCATTTAGATTCACTAGAGCCACATTGCCACTCATCTGGGAAAGGGTACATGAGGAACAAACCACTACAATTAGGAGACACAGCATAGATATTAGGCCATACTATGGAGGTATACCTAACCTATCTTGATATATTATTCCATACAATCATATGTTGATAGGTTTTGAGAAGAATTGGAAGCAAGCACAGAAAAGAAAGCAAACTGTATGAAGGATTTTATAATCCTACTGTTCTGAACAATGTTCAGTTTCACTTTCCATATTCTGATATTTAATCCCAACAGAATTTCAGAACTTAATGATCAGACTAAATTCTGCTGAAAAAGTTCATATACATCCGTACTCAATGTTTAGTTCTCATATTCTTCCCTACAGAAAAATGAAATAAGCGAGCACAATAAAATGAACAAAAAAAATATAAATAAGTATCATCAAAGATCTGCTTCTGCCTTAAATAAATAAATCTCTTCAAAGAGTTGCTTCTACCTGTACTTCTAATAATATCACAGGTACACAAAATAGCCCTGTTTACTGTCATTATACACAGAAGTTTTACAGAATAAATTAGTCTTACAGTCTAGATTCAGGACAGGTTTGTGAAGAACTTACTTTCATTTTGAGGAGCATTTAGTGTAGTGCATTAAATGAATATCCACATTCCACAAATCATATTTCCCGCATTGTTATAAGTACTTACGAACAATAAAAGCCAAAAAAAACAAACAAAAATGTGTGCAATTGTACTTACTCTCCATCAACAATTTTTTGCTTCAGTGCAATTAATGCAGCTACACATTCATTTATATTCTGTAAGGAAGAGTCTCAAGTCAGTAAAGAACTTACAACCCAAAAATCAGTACTGTAAATAACCCCTAATCTGATTGCTAATGTCACAGAAAATACAATAAACGGTGTTCTTTTTTTCAGTTCTCCTGGTGAACAAGTTACTAAATCACCAAAAGTACATTCATTTAGATACACGCAGAGAATGCAGGCTCCACAAGTATCTTAAAGCATCTTTAAGCGAGGCCTCACAACACTAGCTCTTCAAACTTTGCCTTTGCAGTAGATTCTATACCAAATCCCTACAATTTTTCCCTCAAAATGCAATTGACCTTTGGCAGAACATCAGCAATAAACATTACCTCACTGGAGTCTGCAGATTTTCCAGTTGCTCATCCATACCCATGCTAAGTATGCCCTGTGAACTCTCAACACGACCTTCTCTTCATTTAAAGGAGAAACAAGAACTACCCAAAGCCTAATACCATAAAAATACACGCTCGCTAGGAGCCCTCAAGGAAGCAAACGCTAAGTCCTTATGCTGCAGCAAAGCAAAGCCAAAAGGACACGACTAGACATTCCCTGACAGATCCCACCTGGCACGTCGCAGAGACACGAGCTACTTCTCCCCACTTCTCCCGGCTAAAGCCCGACACCGCTGCTGCTGCCGCTTTTGCAGAGCCCGTTCACCAGGCGCGCTCTCCGCCCTCCCGACGGCGCCGGGAGCGGCGACTGCGGCACCGGGCACTCCCCACCCGCCAGCGGCC
>VXBQ01006238.1:215922-226354 GCA_013400175.1 Phainopepla nitens | reverse complement strand
AAATATCCTGAAATGTAATTTTAAATACTTAATTTTTATTAAAGGTTAAAGCTTCACTTCCACAAAGTGGTATGTTATATTTTTTCCTTTGGCCACCAACTTTCACATTGCAGCTAGGACCATTCCTAGGGATTTTAAAAAAACTTTCATTTGAAAGCAAATTAAATTTGCTGGAATAAAAGTATATTAGTGCCTTGAAATGTTCTGGTTTATTCTTCCCTTCAAAATGTTAATTTCCACAATCTATTGAAAAAATAGTAGGTAGTTCAGGACCCTAGATTGCATTAGCCTTTTGGAGAGGCTAAGTCATGGTGTAAGTGCTTGATTGTTTTTTTTAATTGTTATGAACCAGGAATAAACTACACTCTGCCCTACCATGTGAGGTAACGTACCCAACCAGTGAAATGGGCACTACCTCCAAGAGATTTTATAAACTACTTTTTCTTACATTACTGTGTAAGATGAACCGATCTGCCACAGCCAATTAAACTACCCCTGATAGTCACCTAATAATTTCTGTTGCAGGCAGGCACTACTGGCACAATGTTACAGGAAATTGAGCAACATAGGATTCATCTTTCTTTTATCTAGAGACATAGGAGTTACAGAAGACCTCTGAAGTAGAAGCGTGATTGGTGTTGATGGCCTCAGAAAAATAATTTTGCGCAGCTGCCCTGTGCCATTTAATATGTCTGTTTTTAGAACAATGTAATCAGAGTTGATGCAAGTATTTACTACTGCTACTTTTAATTTATATTCAAAGTTCTGTAAAGTACTCAAATCTCAGATGTATACATTGTATTTAAAGGACCCCTTTTTTCAGGTTCTTGTATGTATGTAAACATGCTAGGAAAAACTTCAGATATTAAACACTGATTATCATGCTTGCATATCTTGTACTGCTTCAAAAGTTTTCTTTCACCTTTTATTTTTATATTATTAACTCTGGATCATCACAGCCCTTCTGTAAAGATGACAAGACAAGAAGGCTTCTACAAACCACTGTAGGATTCAGTTCTGGTTTCTGGACACTTGTTTGCAGTTGTTTTGTCAAGCGTGGGATTCATTGAACCTCTGGACCTTTGGATGCTTGGTAATTTGGTTGAAAAGAAGTATTTACTGTTTTAAGTTTCATTAATTTATTTGGTTTTTTTTATCTTTTTAGGTACGTTGAATTTCAGTCGTGATGCTGCGGACTCCATTCCTGGAGAAAGACAATCTACAGATATAAACTGGGTGAATAAAGATCGGAAAGACTCTAACAGTAATCTGAATAGAAGTAATGTACCAATTCCTGGTCTGTCTTCTGAAAGAAGTACAGATTATGAAAGCTCTTCCACAAAGCATCATGGCTTCTGTAGTCCAGAAAGTCAGTATGGGAATTCTGAAGACTTCCACCAATATTTTGGTACCAGTAAAAGTTTGAAGAATCGCAGCTTGCAAAGCCAGAGATTGCACAGATTAAGGAATGATAGCACATGTGCTAGAAATAAGATAAGGCAAAGTACTACTGATGCTGCTGCAGGTCCGGGAATTTCAGATGCTGCTCCAGTACCTGGTAGAAGAGCACCTCCTAGAGGATACAGCGATTTTCTCTCCTCAGAGAGTGACAGGGAGGTACCTAATGCGGATAGCAGAGGGGCAAAGCCAAAGAAAACACATCTGATGCATGCATCTGGGAGAGGTTTCAGGGAAAAGGGAAAGCAGGTACATGACCGTGAAAAGCGAGTGAGCTCTAAACAGAAAGTAGAGCTGTTTGAAAATTTTCCGTCTTTGGATTTGACACAGTCTGACTCTTCAGAATCATCTGTTGGAAAGGCATTCTGTGATGCACCTTTTGGAAGTGGGGATGAGCAAAAAGGCTACAATAATGTAAACAAAAGATATCCCCGGAAGCCAGTGTGGAACAAACCCCCAGCAGAAAAGGAGTGTCAGAAAAGGCACGATTCTCACCGTAGTAAAAATGCAAAAATAGGTAAGAAGTCTTCTGTTGTGTATACTCCGAAAGATAAAAATGAAAGGAAGAAAGAGCTCATTGCTCACAAAAACGATGAAAACTTGACCAGTGAAAGCAGACATCAGTTGTCTGAGTCTCTCAGGTTCAGTGGAAGAAAGTTCCTGCTAAAGGGGGATCAAGTACCTTCACTTCATTTCAGCTGGACCCAGTACTGGAAGAAGCAGAGCGACGTTCCTAAAAACAAAGAAACTCACACAGGTAAGTTTTTGAAACTGTCCTGGGCTCCTGTATGGAAGATATGATCCTGAATAATTTAAACAGTCTTCACTTCAGCTCCTGCCTTGAGTAGCTTAAGGGGCTTATTATTTCACATTAAGTTGGTATCGATTTCAGAGGGTAGAATTAAATGTAAATGCATGGTTTCTCAGCGGGAACATATTCTGTGAGTTTACTAGAAAAGGACAGATTTTGATTAAAATTCTTTCTGTTTTGCTACCAAACTGCAAATGATGACCTAGTCAGGTACCATATTAAAATATATATGTTGTGGGAGTAAAATTCTGAGCATTCTCAACAATGGGGCTTGAGAAGGACAATGCTGAAACTGACTTTTGCAGAATAGGTCTTCTCGTGTTCTGTGTAGAAGCAGGAAAATGCTGTACAGAGAAACAATGTTTTACTCACAACTGAATTTTATGTGCTTTTTTCTGCACCTTTGATGCCTTAAAGAACCTATGATTGAAACAACACACTTCTGAGGTATTATTAGTATAGGAGGTAATAGAAAAGCTGGCTTTATTGGAGGCCTCTAGGAGCAAATACGGAAAATATCCACAAAAGCCCCCTCACCCCTGAGGGGTGCATATGATTTTATAGGTTTAGTAAATTAGCATAGTGGACAAAAATCACCAGTTAGGAGCACAAGTGGTGATGCAATTCCCCCCCCAGTTCAAGCCCCTTCTAAATCCTCCCCCTTCAGATGGGACTGAACCTTGTTGATGAAAATGAGTCTCGAAGAGCTGTTTTGCAAGCTTGGTTTCTAAGGAGAACCAAGGTAGCACAGGGGTCTTGGATTACATTTTGTCTTTCTGCCTATCAGTGCAGGGAAAAGTACTGGGAAAGCTAGCTATGAATGCAGTAATAGGCTGCAGAGCTCCAAATATATGTGTGAAGAATACAGAGAATATATAAAAGAAAAAAGACAAAAAGCATTAGGCATCACCTCAAAAGGTAATTAGAAATAGAGGCAATATCTGGATACTGTTTATGGAAGTTTGAGAATAGAAACATGTGCTGTTGACAGTGTAAACCATACCCACAGTTTTTGGCTATCTGAGTGAATTTTATGCTGACTCATGCCATTAGTGACTGAAAACATTAAATGGAAATCAGCTGAATCTCTTCAGTGCTATGATACTGGCTTCTGTTTCAACAACAACTTAGGTAGCTGCTTTTAATAGGCTTAAATGTTCAGAAGCAATAAGGAGAAACACCAAGAATTAGATTTATTTGGTTTTTTACAAAGCATCTCAACCTTATCTTCTGCAGCACAGAATGATAGAGATGGGTAGACTAGTTCCAATTGTCTTAACTTTGATATCAAATCTGTTGAAGACTTTGCTTCTTAGCATCTCCTATTTCTGAGGAAGTAATTGCATAATCAGGAAGCATAAGATACGTCTAGTTGGAAACGTTCTTCTCTTAGGAGGATCAAGATCTTCCGTGATCCTCTCTAAACTAAATAAGTTAACTGTCATGCTCCAGGGTTCTATTAGATTCATAAAATTGAAGATAGCTCAGTCTTTTTTCTCAACATTATTATTAAATGAAAAGCATCACATGCAATAAGCAGGAAGATAAGTAATAGTCTTTCCAGGGAACTTAAGGAACTTCCCCCTCCAAAATAGTAGTTTATTTGCATGCTTTATTTGGGAGCTCTTTTGGAAACATTGTCTGCCACTGTTTTCAGGGAACTAGGATTGTGGGTTTTTAACTTTTTCTGAGACAGCTACAGTTTCTGAGTATGGTATAGCTTTGTCTTCTGGAGAAAAGAAGTATGTTTTACATGAGAATCTTGCTTTATGACAGATAATAATTATGGGATAACAAGTAGAAATGACTGTTAATCCTAAATGTTGTGGGGCTTGATGTAGGAGGGCTAGAGAACAAACTTGAAAATCTTATTGAGAAGGGCAAGCAATGTTAACACTTGCAAGCCATGAGCTTGCTTGCAGTCACATGTGGTACAAGCACATTTTGAATTGAGAGTGATTTTTTTTCTATTATTTTCCTTTGGTATTTCCTTCATTATGAATTTGAACTTTCCGTGTTGTTGTGATCCGGTCTAACCACAGAGGGGCAAAGATAACTCTCTGTGAATAACTTGGGTTTGAATGCTCCCAAAAATGAGGTTAAAACAGAAGCAAGGTTAGATGTTGATACCAAAAAAAAAAAAAAAGATATATTTTACTTGATAGTAAAAGAGGCAAAGAGAAAGAAAGAGGAAAGAAAGAATTAGAAAAAGGAGGCTGGGAGGGGAGGACGGGGAGAGTGAGAGAGACAGACTACGTAGAAACATATCACCCCTGCACGTCCTGTTGTTCCCCTCGCTCTGGTGTTCTGGGTGGTGAGGAAGAGTGTGGAATCCCATGGACTAATCAGGGGCCAGGTGGGAACGCCCAGGTGCCTCCCCTGGAGGGGCAGGCGTTGTCGCCTGCAGCACTGTGGATCTGTTGCATTGTGTTGCATCGCGTACAGTGCTCTCTGGTGCAGGGTCTGGGGACCCCTTGCATGGGCCTTTGATGGGCTGTGACCTCCCCTGGGCTGTCCCTCACGTGGGTGTCTGGTAGATGTGGCTTTCCCGAGGTGGGAGGCCCTGCAGCTGGGCAAGTCTGCACAGCAGTGGATGGGCGTTCACTGCCTCTGACTGGAGGCTACGCCACACGTTCAAAACCTTTCCTCCTCCCCTGTTTGTCAGGGTCTGTGCAAGTCTGGCAGCAGATAAACCTGGGGCTATAGCCTCCACCCTGAAGCTCTTGGACATCCCTGCATCCCATCCCATGGATGCATGCTCTTCCAGTCTTATCCATCATTTCCCAGATGCTTTGAACAACAGTGTCACTTTTCTTATCTCTGTCTCTTAGGCAGTTGAACTCACATTTGAGGGCCTCAGGCCAGGGACCCCGTTCAGGGTGCAGTGGTCTTCCATGCAGTTTTTGTTATACAATTTGCTATAATAGGCAAAAGTCCTTCATAAAAATGTTTAAGCCGTGAACCATAGCATTTCAGTCTCTGACACTTGTATTGGCATAATCTTAAAATGATACATTTTTACACTGTACACTTGTAGTTAATATATTTTAAAATCCTGTGGACATTTCTAAGGTCTATTGGGTAGTCTTACCTTGTGGATGAGAAGTAATATGACAGGAATGAAGCTTTATGTGGTGCCTTTCTTATGGTTGCACGTCAGGCTGTTTTGACTTTAATCTGGGACTCTTGCTTTTTTTTCAAAGTACTTTTTTGCATTTGTTCATATGGCTCAAAAGACCCTGTACTTTGACTGTCATTCCCAGTAGTTCCACTCCTGAGTAGCACTCAGCTTATTCCTGTAATCCAGGTCCTTCGCTGTTAATATTTGTTGTGTCATCTCTTGGGAATACTTAAGGATAGGAATTAAATGTAATCTTGGCAGAGATTTCTGTATTTAAGAGCTTTCATCTTTTTATTTTAAAGTGTTGAATTTCCTATATAAACTAATGAGTAAAATATCAAACTTCTTTCACTCTTAAAACAATTAATTCATAAGATCAGAATAATTGCTATTTGTCAAAGTGGAATTTGCACTGCCACTTTAATAGGAATCTTATAGTCCTCCTTCCTGCTCTGAAGCTAAAAAAATGCATAGCAGGTATCAAACTGGAATCTTCCAGGAGTAAACTAATGCCTTATTTATCGCCACAGAGGTAAACTGAGTTTCACTATAATTTCAACGAAATCTTGGAATTTAATTTGAGTTTCATTTCTCAGCTAGCTGTTCTTTTATGCACAAGGAATACGTTTTATTTGCAGGGTCATTGATTGAACAGCTGACCACAGAGAAGTATGAGTGCATGGTATGCTGTGAGGTGGTCCGAATAGTAGCCCCAGTGTGGAGCTGTCAGAATTGTTACCATGTATTCCACCTGAATTGTATCAAGAAGTGGGCACGATCACCAGCTTCACAAGCTGAAGGTTGGTATCTTCTCAAAGATATATTTTATATATATTCTATATTATGTATGCATATTGTATGTATAAGGTACATGATATACTCTCAAATATATATAATAGCCAAATGCATGTGTTGCTTATGTAGTGAAAACTATTTAGTAATATTGTTTAAGGGAACAATGTAACCCACTTCTGAGGCGAGGCAACCAATTTCATTGTTAAAGGGATCCCTAGGGATGGATTAAAGCAAAACAACACTAAATAACTGTATTAGGTTTGCATTTCTAGACTGTCAAGGCAGTCTGTGATTTGGATCATTTCAATCTGTGAAAATGATTCCATTGTACATTATGATGGGTAATGTAATTTGTTCAACCCAATTGAAGGTGAGCCAAGGTGTGCCTTTTGTTGCACTGCCGTTGTCTTGTCATAGGTAGTTTCCTGTTTGCAATCCCTTCTGCATTCTTCATAACATGAAATTCTCATGCATCTTGGTCAGATTTCTTAATAGCGAAGAATAGTTCTAAAATCACTGTTTTATTAAAATTTACCGGCGCTGAATTGGTTAAGAGAGACAAAGTATTAATCAGTTTTTTTCTTTTTAATGTCTATATATAGATATAAAAATGTATCTCTTGTCTGTGACTCCTTTTGTGTTCAGTAGTGCTCTCAGACTCGTATTCTTAATAGCAAGATGTGTACTGAGATGGGGAAAAGTCTCCATTAATGTTGCTTTTCTTCCACTTTTCTTTATTTACTGTGAACCAGCACCCTTCTGAAACACAGAAACAAGAAAACTACTATTTAGTAAAATAACAACTTCAAGAATAATGTCCTAGTCAGTATCTAGGTGTTATCAACTGTAAATGAATAAATTAGATTATTCTGGTTTATATAACACTGGTTTATTCTGGACGTGAAGTAACACTAAATTGGTCTTCTGCAAAACACAAACTCATGAGAGGATAGTGAAAAGGAAAGTACAGGTGATGCTTTGTGAGGCAATTATGTTTTCCTCACCAATTTCCCTCTCAACACTTCTTTTTCTCACAGCTTTAGATATGGTGAAGACTGTCTATATTCTAGCTGTATGTCTTATAACAAGGCATATGTTAATAGAAAAATTGGAAATTTAAAATCTGGCTTTGCTTCAATAAAAAGTTGTAGCCTGTTAAAATGAAATATGATGGCTGTGTTGATGTCTATACTGTATAAAATGTATAATATATTTAATAATGTGTTTTCTCACCACTTCTGAGTAAGTGGAAAAACTAATTTATTTGCAACTGTGGTAAGAAACAAAGTAGAAGAACTTATTCTAGGCTTGCAGATTATGTCTTTTATTTTCTTCAGGTCCTTTCTATCTTTTTTTATCTACAGATGGCAATAGCGGTTGGAGATGTCCAGCTTGTCAGAATGCTTCTTTGCAAGTTCCTAAAACTTACACTTGTTTCTGTGGTGAGTTTCTCATTTGCTCTTGCAAAGAAAAACAGTTTTGTCATTTTGATTCTTTTTTGTTAGTATGAATTTCAGTATTGGTGCTCGTTTACTTATGCCTGAAACTCAATTTTTAAAAAGTTTTATTGACACTAGAAGGTGGCTGCACAGAGAATCATACATATGCTGCTTGAAAAATAAAAAGGCAATACTAAGTCCCAAGTGGTAAATATTTCCCTATCATTATGTAAAAATACTGATTTTTATGGAATAATGTTAGATTTTGGCTGATATCTTGTGAGTTTTCCTTCTGTAGAAGGAATGGAATAACCTTCATGTGTTATGTTTTTCGTTGTGGGAAGATGCACCAAAATAATGCACAACTCAAGGATACAGCTACCTAAACCTTTAAATTGATTTAGCAGTTTTGTGATTTATGCTGTTCAGGGACACATGGAGCTTAAATAGGAAAAAAATTCAGGCTTTTCAGACCTCTGTATAGATATGTGTTGAAAAAAAAGCTAAATGGCATGAGTACAGCACTCACCAAGCCATAAATATTAAACAAAAAGGAGAAATTAATTATGTTAATTATGCATAGATGTGAATATGTTTTGTTTGGAATCTTCACTTCTGTGATCTGTACTGTTTTCACATAGCTTCCTTAAATCAGAGTCACTGGAAACTTTCACCTCACTTTGTAGAAAACAGAGTGTTCTGAAGTTGAGACAGAAACTCTGTCAGTAAACTTGCCCTAAAGAAGCTAGATTTGCTAAAATAGGAGAGTTTTATCTTTTTATCTAAATGTATCAGTGAAACAGTGCAAAGCAGTTAAGACAGAGATTTTGTATGACAGTGTGTGAAATCTTACAAATATAGGGATAATAATTCAGTTTTTAGGAGTAATAATTCAGTCAGTTAGAATGAACTGACCGTGAATGAAAATTAGACCAACTGAAAATTAGACTTTTTACGACAGGACATCTGTCTGTTAAATAGGAAAGAAATTCTCCTGAGCCTAAAGATTGTTTCGTGACTTAGGAGATGGACAGTAAGAATCTTAAATTGTCTGTAGAATTATTACTTGCAGAGCACCATGTAGTAACATAAGAGTTTAATCTTCTGTAGATAATTTTACATTGTTGATATGTAATTTGGACATCGTCAGTTGCTTATGCAAAGCTATCTTCTGTTTGATGCAAAATATTAACTATGTACTGAGTGTGGTCAAGCATGCTGCCTTTTTTTTTTTTTCACCCTTTGGCCCATGAGGAATTTCCTAGCTTATTTTTCTTCTGAAGCTTCAGATTTTTGGGACTTTCTTGAATGTTCAGTTAGTTTAATTTAAACTCAGGTGAATAAATGCTATCTGTAGTGTTTTTCATATTTTTCTAACTTAATACTGTAGCTATACAAAGGTATATTAAAACAGCTAAAATTATGTGACTATGTCACCAAAAATACATTTTCTTGCTGCTTTTGATTGTCACAACTCAAATGTATAACATTGGCTCAGTTGTTTCACTGTTAAGTCGTCTCTTGCAGAAAGGCAAGAGTGTTAATGATTGCAATTAACCTTAACCCTAATGACCGTCTCATGCACTTAGGGGTATGAGATATGATGATCATATCTCAGATTAATAAAAAAACAGTTTAGTGCTTATCTGAAATACAGAGTACTTGAAGCTAACATACTTCTTGTTTAAGTCTTCTGCATCATTCATCAAAATTCATCAGCCTTTAATATTTAGATTAATGTAGAGTCTGCTTCTTTTTATAGAAGTGACTTTCATAATTTGCCTACTCATTTAATTCCCTATTCCCCATCACCATACCAGGTAGATCTTACTTTCTGGGAATGGTATCTTTTTAGTTTGTTCTTTTTTTCTTTTCTCCCTGCTGCATTGAGACAGCAAGGGAGTTTCACCTTTCAGTTTTCTTAGCTACTGTGCAGCCTGACCAACTACAGGGGCTTTTAGTTTTCATGTATTTTATCAGTTTAATTTAATGTGTCAGCTACCTGCATGTCTGCTGATTCAGAATACAGAAGGAAAGAATAGTCTGGGGCTTGCTATTCCAGTGGTACATTTGTTTAAAGAGGTTGAGTATGTATCAGTACAGAAGAACATAAACATTTGTGTAATATATTTGTCCAAGAAGACTATTTGCCAGTGTTTAAAATACCACTTTTTCTCTTTGGTATGATATTTTTCACAAATGCAGTCTGATATTCAAAGCAATAAATATCTTTTTGTCATTGACATGGTTTAGGTAAGGTGCACAATCCTGAATGGAATAGAAATGAAATCCCACATAGCTGTGGGGAACTTTGTGGAAAGAAGAGGCAGTGTTTGGACTGTCCACATCTTTGCAACATGTAAGTAAATGTTTATCATATAAACATTGAAATGACTGAGAGAAAATTTCTGAAGACTGTATTTGCTTATTTTTTGACTCCAGGATATGTTTAGAGATTTAGGACCTATAAAGGTTTATAGTTCAGCTGAAGCCTGAAAGAAATGAAAGGCCTGAAAGCTATTTGTGTTGGTATGTCTAAAGTGGGTTCATAGGAGAGCATAAACAGGAGGTCTACAATAGTTGTAGCAATATTTCTATCTTGTTTTAGGAACTGAACCAGCTATCTGATTTGGTTTCAAGAATTTTTATTGAAGTAGAGAGAAATAATAGTGTCTGAAAGTAATTCTGAACATGTCCAGTGGTCAACCAGATCTTTCAGGTGCTGTTATTCATGTAAAAGTGTTCGAATATCTTAATTTGAGATCAGTGCTACTTGTTTAAACTGAGAGACCACTTCTTCCTTTTGTT
>VXBQ01006238.1:202037-215866 GCA_013400175.1 Phainopepla nitens | reverse complement strand
AACTGTTGAGGATAAAAGGGCATTTGTATTTCTTTATTTGTTGAGAACATCAGATAATTTAACCAGAATCTGTCATAGAGATTTTAATAAATATATGTAACTCAGATTGGTTTTGCTAACATTTTATTAGTATAATTCAGCGAAGAGAGCAAAGGAGGGCACCTCAGTTTTCAATTTTGAATGTTTTACATTAGGTTTTTTTTTTTTAGTAGTGTAGTAGCATTGCTAGGATTAACACCGTTATATGATCTTTTTCAATTATAAATATGCTTGCTGGTCAGAAACATATATTATATGTTGTTCCTATTATATCTAGCTTCAGTTTCCATGGAAGTTGGTCCTTAACATCTGTCCATGTTTCTGGTTTTGGAAATTTGTGACAGAAGCAGTTGCTCCCACTCCTGGTATACAGTCAAAAACTTCAGTCATTCCAACAAATAGATTGTTGTCCTACACTTTTTCCAGGATTTGCTAAAGCTTGGAACTTTGCTAGAACTTTACTCTGAACTTCGTATTTAATGTGTTCTGTTTCAAGTATATTTCAACATTTTATTGAATGTCAGAATAATGCTCCATTCCCATGCATGGAAATGTTCTATTAGATTTCTTTTTGATACTAGATTAAGTTTTTATTTATACGTTATGTATTTATTCACACAGATTTGCATTTTATTTCATTTAAGTGTCATAGCTGTTTTCTTCATTTATAGAATCATGCTAGATCAGGTCAACTTTGAGAGCACACTGGATGTAGCTGATACCCTGGACAGAACATTGATTCTCTTGGAGATCAGCTGCAGGCCTCCATCTCAGGAGAGGCATGTGTTAATGGACATATCTTTTGCCCAGTCAGAAATAAGCAGATTTCTTAACCACTTTGAGAACTCCCAGACTGCAATTTGTTGCCTGACGAACGTTCCTGTGGGGCTTGGTAGCCGATGTTCTTCTTTCCTGTTCTAGTCTACAGTTGAGGTTCAGTCTTGGGCATTCTCTTCTGGAAGTCTTCTTGAAGAGTAGTGACAAGATTGTGACATTGGGGGGCGCTACAAATTCTTAGGCTCTAAAAGTCTGATCTACGTAGAAGCTGTATGTGAGAGTCTGGAGAGAAATAATACACCAGGTAAAAAACTTAACATGACAAGACTTCTGAAGATGATGTGCTTTCTCACTTTTCCAAGTTATGACCTTGATCATAGTATTTTGAATTTCTATGTACTTTAATATGATTCCTAAGTTCATAAGTTGGCATCCAGTCTTTAGAATCCTACATGGATCTGTGAGAATTGAAGTCAAGACAGTGAAATATATGGTGCAGTCCTGTTACAAGAGGTTTCCTTGTAAGATAGGTTTTCTTGTATGTTGCAGAATGCACGTTAATTCTCATTGTCTGAAGTTCCACAACACAGTTTTAATTAATTCAGTGGTTTTGCTTTCTTCCTACTTTACTGTGTATCTATCCAGTTTTTCTTCTTTTCTCCCTTTCCTTGTGCCTGCTTTGTTGCTTTTTCAACTCTTCACTGTGTCATAAAACTGGCCTATCAAAAGGCGGAGGGTTATGGTGGTTTTGGTTGTTTGTTTTTTGGATTTGCTTTATGTGATGGGGGATTTTTCATTGTTTTGAATTGGTTTATTGTGTAGTTGCTTGGCTTTACTGTTAGAGCTGGCATAGGTTGAGTGATAGATTGGGCCTTACTGTCACTGGGAGGAATGGTAGAAGAGGAAAGGAAGCCAGAGCACTGTTGACAAGCTGGAGGCATGACTCAACTATATTGCATATGGCTGTGTACTAACTAGTACTTGTATAGCTACTGTCCTTGAGGAATTCAGTAGTTACCATGTAACTGGGTAGCCTGTGTTTATGGCGTTTTCTGATGTTTCTGAGTTTTTTCTTTTTCTTTTGGCTAGGGTGTCTGTGCTGATCAGTCCTGGCCAATAATAATTGCTCCAAATGAGAAGTGCTTTTTTTTTGCAAATGAAGGGAACTGGGAGCTGGCTAAGGAAGAGTGCAGACAAGATAGTTAAGTATAATTTCACAAACCTGGGCTTGTCTGTACCCAGCTAAGGTCTTACATGCAGATAGGGAACATCTAGTGTTTCTTGAAGTAGGAGGTAAGGTCTGATATGTAAAGGACTGCAATTGATGACACTCACATGAAATAGCCCTTGATAGTAAGAAAAAAACTGAGGCAGACTTGCTGTGTCTCCCATGTGTTACAGGAAGAGGAGCAACAGCTCTTACTGTTGCTTACTAGAAGTGCTGAGTTCAAAGATAATTTCTTCTTTTGAGCTGGTGGTTTTATTAGAGAATCTTTTATCTATTGTGTTTAAGATCACCGAAGAAATAAATATGTTAATGGTTTGGACAAAAGATGATTCTTTGGTGTTATCAGTGATGAGCACAGTTGAGTTGATGCATGTTTACTGGTGAAATGCAAAATATCAAATGTGTCAGTGGCAGAGTTGATTTGTTAGTAGTACTGTTGATTTGACAGCAGCAGGAATACAGTTTTTCCTTCAACATTAGTGGTCTTTGAGATTGATGCAATTGTGATAATCAAATATTTTTATCTTGTGTTAAGACTGTCTTCACACCCTGCAGGAGTGAGTGTAGGAGTCCTGTATAATGTTCTGATCATGCACTGACATTGGGTCACGGTGGATTGTGTCTCTGGGAGTGTAATAAAGTTAACTTTTCTTTTTTGGCTTACTTCTAAGTCTGTGCCACCCGGGACCTTGTCCTTCATGTCCAGCCTTTGTGACAAAAACATGTGAATGTGGACAAACAAGGTAAGAATGCTTCTATTATGCAAACAAAAGTTTAGTTATTATAAACAAACAAAAGAACAGTTTAAGACTTTATATACTAATTTTTTACTTTTGTGTAGTTTATTAAAAATATGCTGAACTAAGTTTAATCTGAGCTGTAACTTTTATTTGTGGTTAAAATGATTTGGAGAATTTTATATTTTGAAAAAATTCAGTTACTTTTAATTTTTCAAGAAAGAAAGTAAAAATAACAAAAAAGGACTTGTCAATTTATGATACATGTAGCTGAATTGTCTGAGCAGTCTGTGAGTTGATTCGATTTTGAAATCCCATACTAGTATTTATTGATTTTATTTGCCAGAAGACTCAAAAGAATTTAGTAGAAAAAGGTTCACATCTTTTCTATCTGAAATGAGGTCTTTAATTACTTAATTTCAGAAGTAATAATTTCAAAAATAATGTGCTTTTCTCAGAAACTGTACAGAGTATGTATTCAGACTTGAAAGCTATCTTTTCCTTGCAAGTTTGGAGCATATAGCGTCATTACCAATAGCAATATGGTATTGCCTATACTATGTGTGATCTCTCATAATCAGTTGGCCTGAGTCATTAGAATCCCTTTTTCTAGTTACCAAGAACTGATTCTGTGTAATGAATTGTTTGCCTGAGCTTCTTTACAGAATCAAAACAAATATAAACAGATTTCAGTGTTAGTGTTCTTGCTCTGGAAAAAAGATTTTTTCAGATTTTTACAATTATTTCTCAGAGTTTGAATGTAATACTACACAATCTTAATTTTTCAGAAGAAGGTACTGCAATTTCTGTGGCAGTGTTTGTAGATAAAAGCACTTTGTCTTCAGCACAAACATGGATTGCTTGTAGATTACTGAATTTTATCTTCCCTAGTAATATTACCTCCTTTTATTATTTAGGGGGGTTGTGGTTTTAATTTTTTTGTTTTGTTTTTGTTTGTTTGTTTTGTTGTTGCTGTTTTTCTGACTTCTTTTAATTAAAAGTTTAATAGATGCAACAGCTTCGTTTGATTTTTTTTCTTTTTTTCCTGGATGTCAGCTACTTCACTAGATTGCTGATTTTTATAATAGTACATTTGCTTCAAAATAGCATTTCATGTGTACTGTGTAAGCATCCAGGGTGTATGGCATGGCATCACCAACTTTAGGATGTTTTAAAATTACTAGTTCAAGTACACATTTTACAGCCATAGTATGAGCCATCCAGAGTTGAAAAAATAGGAGAATTTATTTTGTCCCATTTTTGACAATTTAATTAAAACCTCAGTTATTTTCATAGACGTCTGACCCACTGTTAAGGCCCATATCCCTATCTTCATTGTGTTCAATGGATTTAGGATGTTTAAATCTTTGGAAAGACATCTGTATTGGAAATACCTGCTTTTCTGACAATCCATACATGAGTTCATACATTAGGTTCAAGTTTTAGTGTCACCTTGGATTGTTTCCCCCGTTTTCTTTAGGAAAAATTTTGTAGACTAACTACTGTGAGGTGTTTTACCACACTGAGGTGGAAGAGGGGAAGCAAGGGAAAAAACTAGGGGTATTATTTCCTAAAAACTTTCATTGATAAATTACACTGCCTTTTGAAGATTTTGGCATTTTACTGAAAATGTATTTCCCTTTTTGTTAAATACTATATAGATGCCAAGGTAGCTGACAGGCTATGGTGTCATTTCTTTACAGTCATTCAGTTCGCTGTGGCCAGTCAACAAAAATTCATTGTTCTAATGTATGTGGAAATACTTTAAACTGTGGAAAGCACAGCTGTACTCAAGTGTGCCATGCAGGAAAATGTTCACCTTGCCAGTTAACAGTACAGCAAGGTAAGTACTGAAGTGCTTTACAGATATCCACCCTACACCATACAATGAAAACAAGAGGGTGGAAAAGATCAGTACCAAGAGGCAAGTGCCAGTTTTTACTTAACACAACCAAAATCTCCTTTTGGAATCCTGCCATGATGATTAGGCTGTTGGAGCATGTGCCTTATTAGGATGGGCTGGTGGTACTGGACATCCTTAGCTTCAGGGGGCTGAGTAGCGGCCTTTCAGTAGCCAATAAGTAATTTAGGAAGACACAGATGGGCTATGCATGTGTGAAGGATGAGAGATAACGATTAATGATTAATTTCTTGTAACCAGCTGTAAGGGAAACCTCTTTTCTTGGGGTTTTCAAGACCAACTGAATAAAACAATTGAGTACTGTGGTCTGATCTCATTGCTGACTGTGCTTTAGATAAGGGTTTGGACTAACTAATCGTTTCTTACCTGAGTTCTCCTCTGATCCTACTGAATCTTTTTCTATAGTTATAAGAATTAATTAGACAGTACATAGAAGAAAAATACAAAAGTGTAGGAAAGTACATTTCAACAAGCTTCTTGTGATTTCTGTTAAAATATTCTAAACTTAGTCTTGAATGGAAATTAAATTGACTGAGTATGTATGCCAGTAAATAAATAACTTTATAGAACAGTTTATACAGAAAATTGCAAGTTAATTTTCTCAACTGTTAAGGTAATAATTAATTTGTTTTGTATACTGCTTTAATAAATAAACTTTTTGTGCACACAGGACCACTTCATCAAAACAAATAATGCTGGAAATCCAGCTTCTGTAGGACAAAAAACTTTCACTGATGAAATAAATTAAAGAGAAGCAAGTTCTTTATCTTTCTAAAAATTGACTAACAAATTTTAATTTTATACTTTTTTATATTTGCTGGAGGTGTTTTGTCACTGATATTCTCCTGTGCTGTTTTCTGTGGAATATTGCTTTCTTTCAGTGTGTTACTGTGGAAGCAGCTTTAAAGAAGTATTGTGTGGATCAGAGGAAGAATTCTCTGACGGTTTTGGGAGTTTCTCGTGTCAGAATATATGTGGCAAGTAAGATCACTATAACTTACGCTTTTAAAAAGAAAGAGGTCATTCTGTTCACAGTGCCTTATTGTGATGCTCTTAGATAATTCCCCTTTTAATTTTCTTGTTTTCTATTTTGTTTCTTTGGTTTTTTTTTTTCCAGAAAATTAAATTGTGGGAGGCACAACTGTAAACAAGTATGCCATCCTCAGCCTTGCCAGCTCTGCCCACGACTTCCACAAGTCGTATATCGTTGTCCCTGTGGTCAGACTCCTCTCAGCAAGTTACTGGAATTAGGATGTGTTGAACGTAAAGTTTGCACAGATCCTATCCCATCGTGTGGAAAAACATGTGGCAAACCTCTTTCTTGTGGTAGCTATGGTAATTAGAAATTTCTGTATCAGCATATTTGACGTATCTCATGGTGTCACCAGAAGTCAGGTGAGTAGAGCTCCTTAACACCAGTGCAGCCTTGAGAAGCAGGCGTTCTTTGTTGTGGCAGCAGCTGCAGGGGGATGGTTTCACCCGGCGTGCATCCCGTGCATCCCGATTCTCTGCAAGCACGTTGCTTTTCACCTTAATTGCATACACGTGCCTCACAGTTCGCAGGGATCTCATAGGTATCACAGCTTCTCATCACCGTAGAACTCTCCTCCTGGCTCGGTCCTTTTATGGTCTTATTTTGGCTGCAGTTGTATTCCTAAGCCAGATGTACTCACTCCCCCAGTCCCTTTATCTTCCCTCTGTCCTTGCTCTGGAAGCAGGGCACACCTCTTTCTTTGTTAAAAGTACACAGACACAGTCTTTGTTCTTAGATTAACTCTTCAATATTAACCCTTTAGGAGTTTTGAAAACAAAACAAAAAGTGATCTTTAAATGTTTAATTTCAAGAAATAAGTATTTTATTAGCGATTTTGAATTTTAACCAAAATAAGTGTAAAAACCACTGCAGAGCCTGCATCTGGCTGTGTTCATAATGCTTCAAAATAAGGAAATAAAACCCAGCTTGGCATAAGTGTAGTATCCCCAGTGATGCTCCTAATAAATAGGAGGTTCCAGGTCATAGATTTTTTTTTTATTCCTAATGTTTGTATTTTCTTTTTTCTAGAGTTCATTCATACATGTGAAAGCCTTTGCCATGAAGGAGACTGTAAACCATGTTCTCACACATCAAATATTTATTGTAGGTGTGGCTTCAAAAAAAAGGTGAGTGTGTAACCATAGAAACAGATAATCTTTGCTACTTTTGAAAGCTGTGGAGAAAAAGGAGCTGAAGAATCATAAAGATTCTGTGCTCCTTAGTTGCAAGAACCTGTGTTGTATATTAACTGATAGATGGTATCTAGTTTATACTGTGAAGTGGTAACATGCCTTTTAGGATGAAGGCAATTTTTAAAATATTTTGGCAGAGTTTGAACAGAGTTCTATTAGTGTAAATATTCTGCAAAATACTATATTGTTCTGGAATATTTTTGTAGTGTAAGGAATTGGTAGTGTTGCCAAGAATAAACTGAGAGAAGAAAGGCAGCCTTATTAAAACTTCATAGTAATAGCTTGTAGTCTCCTTGTAGAAGTTTTTGTAGAGACTATGTTGTTACTGATTCCTGTTCCTTGTACATTTTTACAGTGATCCAGCAGATCCTCAGCTATTGTTATTTAGTAATTATTATATTTTTAAACTATGCTACTTTCCGTAATCATAGCTTTGAAATTTTTAGCTACTATCACAGAAGCTTTGATGGCTTTTCTGACCTGTTATATATCATCTGCAGGTAGAGATGGCTTCTGAATATAGAAGTCTGTAGGTGCATAAAAATAACTGAGAGTTTGCTAAAGGTTGGAAGAGTTTTCTCCTACATGTTTGCTGAAGGTAGTTATGGGGTAGGAGGCTTTAGATTACATTTTGAATCCTGAAATAAAGTAGTGAGGTTTTGGGATTAGGTTATGAAGTTTCTTTCACACCAGAAAGATGCTTCTTTAAAATAGTGAACTACAGTGATAATTTAAATCAATCACGAAAAATGTGATGCTCAGAAATGACAGCTTAGAATATAAAGTCGTGGTGAACGGTACAAATGTCAACAACATTATTTTCATCCACCACCATTTCATTTTATTTGCATGTTGAGGTCTTCAGGTATAACTTTGTAGATCTTAACATTTGGCTTGTTCCTTTTTTGTCAGATTCACATTTTTGGGACAATTGGTCAAAGCACAGATTTATGCACTCTTGTCAGTATTCTCTGGGAAAGCTCTATTGGTTTCCATAATGCAGATTTCTGGTTTCTTGGGACAAGCCTGATTCTCTGATTTACAGTGACACTTAATTCTGCTGAATTAAGTGGAGAATAGAAAACGAAATTTTTTTAAAATTGGTATTGAATCTTTAAGTAACAAATATTGTGTTAAAAGATTTGAGGACATTTTTTCCAGTTTTTATTTCACTTTTGTATACAGATGTGTTATACACATGGAAACTGAGTGTGCTTCTTCTTTCATGTGACCAAGTGCTTTCTAGATAAGTATGTTTCAGTTGTTTCATCTATTTTAATCTAATGGCTCCCTGTTTGTTTCCTAGGAAATCCCATGTGCTCTTCTCAGAAATAAAGGTACGAGGTTATGATACATACATAATGTTAAATTGTTTAAAAATTATCACAGCTCATAGTAATTTGGGGTTTGATTGATAAAGATGGCAAACAGCTGATCTGATCTGTACTGCATCTTTTATCCATACTTCCATGCCAAGTTGGTTATTTCTGCTGCTCGTTCGTGGTACTGGTCATGCTGCTATGTTTGGAAAAAGGTTTGAAATAAACATCTTTAGTTTTCATTCATCTTTTACATGAGGAAAGACTTCCTCACATTTGATCTCAAGAACTTCAGACAACGTCTGTTTTATTTTGGACAGTTTCTTATGCCCCCTGCCATATTCAATAGGTTGCTGTCCCCCATCATCCTGTATAACTTTTGGTCAACTTGCACAGATCAGATTCAGTGTAGTAGTTTTGCTCTGATCATGCCTGGGGAAGTACAAGCTTTGATTCTGCTTCACATTGTATGGTGCTGATCTTTGCAACTGGTCTTTGCATCTGACCATGGCAGAGAATTCCCATTTGATGCTTCTTAGTATTCTGGGTGTAACATCTCAAAATTCCCCTCAGTGAAATCTTTACTTGATTGACCCCTGTCTACTGAGGTACTTACTTACAAGATATATAAGGAAGTAATATGCATATTTTCTAATTAGAGCTTTTGTCTACAAAGACTTTGCTCTTATGGAATCCAGAAGTGATTCCCTTTTGTTAGCTGTGCATAGTTCTTTGCTAGCAGTAGTTTCATGAGCATATAGCAGTAGTTGTTTTTAGCTGACTTTTACTGCCCCACCAATTTAAGCAGTCTTAAATTGGATGTCCATGGTACTTCAGTGTATCAGAATATCCTGTTTTCTTGATTCTGTTGTGTGGAGTTTATGGTGTGAAGGTTAAGGGGAAATAAACTAGCTTCATATATTCTGCTTTCCAAAATCCTTTTGAATAAGGATTTCCTTAAAGAAAAGCAAGTGCCTACGTGGGGATAATTGTGAGGGAGAACAAGTAATTTAAAAGTGTGCTTGCAAGCTTACCCTGTGTTAGTCTCTCCTAGACCTCGCCCAGCAACAGCCTTAGCATAGTACTGTGATTGCAGGTTTTATTCTCTCTGCATATGCAAGGACCTAAAAGTTAGGACTTTGGGGGCTGTTTTTTGTTTTTTTTTTTTTTCTTTAAATAGCTGCTATTACATTCATGTGTGACAAGCGATGCAACAAAAAGAGATCATGTGGACGACACAAGTGTAATGAAGTTTGCTGTGTGGTAAGTCTACCTGTGGTTTTATAAAATTGTTTGATGTGATGTGTGTTTGATTTTGGTTGTGATGTTAACAGTCTTTTTTTCTTTCCTATCTTTCCATTTTTGTGCATCTTCATTTTCTGTTTGCTGTGTTGGTCATACTCATAAAGTTTGTGTGTGTGCATTTATTTTGCAAGTTTTGTTTTATAGGTATCATTATAAAAGTAGAAACACATTTCAGCATAAACGTAGTTAAATCAGTGTAAAGGTGCTTTTTGTCAATGGAGCGATTCCAGGAAGAATGGAGAGGGAAAGCATATTACTCAATAGAAGAAGCATAAACCTTGTAGCTGTGTCTGTAACAGAGGTCTTAAGACAATCTGCTTTAAAAATTTTCTATCCAAAGATTTGGCCTAAGCTATTTTTTGCACTATATAGTTTTGTCAGTCTATTATTAGAAGTAGATTGGAACCTCAAAGAGGAAAAAATAACCAATAGGGTTCAAGTCTGGTTGTGTTTTTTTTTTTTTTTTTTTGCTATCTCTTAGGACACAGAACATAAGTGCTCTTTGGTTTGTGGTCGTAAACTCAACTGTGGGCTTCATAGATGTGAAGAACCCTGCCATCGAGGCAGCTGTCAAACATGCTGGCAAACAAGTGAGTTACATGCAAAAATACGTAATTATTATTTATTCTAGGAGTACAGTAATATCTCTCTTTGACTCTGACCAGTTAATGTGATCTATTTCACACTAGTGAAAAGGAGAAAGATATAGACTGTAAGGATACTGTTTACAGCTCAAAGTGCCTTAGCTGCAGTAGTACATGTGTCTCTGCTATATTATACACACATGGAGTAGTCAAAGACCTCCATTTTATGGAGACCAACTTTTCATGGAAATATCCTGGAAAAGAGAAGGTGTTACAGCTTCTGAAGCTCACTGTGCTTGAAACAGTATTGTAGTCAGTCTTAATAGCCTGTAAATATGATGTGCATGTTGACTGCATCTCTCATTAGAAAATTCAGTATTTCTGTGTCCAAACATTTCTCTTGACAAATCAAAATAGTAATCTTAATGCCTCAGAGGTCCTGTTAGTGACTTCTGGTCTAGTAGAGTCAGGATGTATGGATTTTTCTGAACAGTTGTTTTTCTTCACTGAATTCCGTGGGTTTAATATTTAAGGTTATTAAACTTTTTCACATTGCTGCAATGTTTTTAAGGATTGCATTTCACTCTCAGATTAGAGACCTAAGGATTGCCTCCATTGTTAAATGTGATGCTTCCACTGTAAATTCCTCCAGTGTTGAATGTGATACAGTCTGGAGATAAATCTTCCCATCTGAATTTTTTCTGAATTCCGGGAAAAGCAGTTACCTACTTCAGGAACCAGATTATTATGGTAATTTGTCTTAAACCTCTGTGTCCCTGAAGTTTCTCATTCTGAATCTGTCAGGTAAATAAACTAAGCAGTATCTTTAAGGATTTCTTACCTGCTTTCTCTGGATGCTGCTTGTTGAGATTTCAGAGGCATACATTGTATGATTCTATATGATTCTGACCCTGTAGTTGATGGTGAGTCCTTCTCAGCACTCAAAAGGCCGTTCTTGACTCTGATTTACTTGCCTAGCCAGCACTTTGCAGTTGGTTTATATCAGCCATGGTATCAAATGCCGTGGTATGGTCAGCTGTAAGTCATTTGCCTACTCATTAGATTGGATTTCTTGCCCCTGCTTTCATCTCAGAATAAAATGAGTATCGCTTGAGACAGAGAACTTCCAAAACATACAAGTTGGGTTTGAAGTATTTGGACAAGTTTGTAAGATGCTTATGAGGATCCATGTACTAATAAATACCATAAAGAAGACTTGCTGTCTTTTGGTAATTTTCTTTTGAATCCTTATAGTACTATATTCAGGGCTTGGCAAAATGACAGAATCTAAACACTGGTCTGGAAAAGTGATATCGGGAAATTTGGAACACAAAATTTCGATGATGGGCCTTCTGGGAGGGAATTCAAGAGATACCTCCCCTTTCTAAAGTCAAAGGTGGAACAGCAAAGCCTTCAACGTGACATGAGCATTTGCTTGCTCTGGTTCAGAATATTAATGTGAAAGGACCACTCTAAAAGCAAAGCTTAATTGCTAACCAAGTCATCATAGTTTTCTTGTAGGAGCCACAAAAGCAAATAAATTCACTGATTTCAAATATTAGTGCTTAATATTAAAAAACATGAAGCTGGAGTAAGACATTTGCATGTTATGGAAAGATTTCTTATTGAGGAAACATGCAAATAGATGTAGCCATTAGGATATATTTGACTTTTTTTTTTTTTCAGGTTTTGACGAGTTAACTTGTTACTGTGGTGAATCTGTGATTTACCCCCCTGTTCCCTGTGGCACTCAGCCACCAGAGTGTAAGAAAACTTGCACCAGGCCACATGACTGTGATCATCCAGGTAAGTCAAGCCATTCAGTTTTGATTGGAGTTTTTTAGGGGCTTTGTTATTGTTGTTTGGGTTTTTTATTTGGTTGGTTTTGTTGTATGGTTATTTTGTTTTTATCTTTCGAGTTCTTTTAATCAAAATGTAGAAAAGTGTACATAGGTCTATTTGAAAAAAATATATCCAAGGGTCTACACTTAAAAGCCAACCAGCTAAAAACTTGCAATGAACACTACTAGTGGTACTTCTTGCTGGTAAAAGCACTGGCGTTTTTTGTTATTAGTCACAACACATTAGATGCTGTATTCCAAAGATCAAGTGCTCTGTTGAAACAGTAGGATAATCTAGGGAACAGTTAGTTTCTATGTTCCTTGGAATTACATTGGCTGATCAATGTACAAAATAAATAGCATGGGTCAAACAGTTTCTGACAAATTTTGCCTGAGAGTATAACCCTTCTCGCGAGGTAGAAAATTATGTGCTATTTAATTTAGAGTGTATAGAGAATATTCACCTAAACACTTGGCATCATAATTTTTAAAGAATACATTATTCTTTTATGACACATCATCCTTCCCATAAATTGTTTAGTTTTGAAATGCACACTCATGTTTAATAGTCTTTACTGTCTCCTTTAATGCATTCAATGGAAGTATGCTAATAAAACTGTTATGACTTTATATTTCTGTGACTGCAGTGTACCATTCATGTCATAGTGAGGAGAAGTGTCCCCCCTGTACCTATCTCACTCAGAAATGGTGTATGGGCAAGCATGAAGTAAGTCTGGACAATTAATGTTTTTGAATACTAAACTATTTTTTAGGACTGTAGGCTTAGATTTTTGTGTCTTCTTTGAAATGGAATATGTTATTGGAGTTGGAGTTTAATGTGATTAAATTGGAGAAGTATATCTTTTATTCTGCATGCATTCAAACCAACTGCTGTATTTGACTACAGTATAAAACAAAACTCATTCTTTGACCTAAGATTTTTTTAGTATTAAGATTTTTATGTGGACAGTGCCAAATGAAGGTGTGAACAGTAAAAGCACTATGAGATTTCCATTGATAATTTTTACTGTTAGGTATAATCTTCTTCCTTTCATCTTTCAGCTGCGAAGTAATATTCCTTGTCATCTCACTGACATTTCCTGTGGACTTCGCTGCAATCAAATGTTAAAGTGTGGAATGCACAAATGTAAAAGAATCTGTCATAAAGGAGAATGTCTTATAGATGAAGAGTGTAAACAGCCATGTATCATTCCAAGGCTATATTGTAATCATCCATGTATGGCTCCATGTCATCCTTCTTCACCCTGCCCGACAACATCCTGCAGTGCAAAGGTTAGATACCCAAAGAAAATTCACTGCAAAATCACAGGTGAATTGTATGGAATTGTATGGTTTGATTATTAGCCAATAACAGTTGTGACGTGTTTGTATATAGCATGACATTTTTTCTGTGAACCTAAAATACTGATTTTTTTAAAGGTAAAACTATTCATCACTCTTAGTTAGCCATTATTCCACTGAAGTGGGACTTCTAAAATGAATACCTTTATATCCTTCCCACCCCTCTATGGCCATAAAAAGACAAAACTTTAAAAAGCTGCTCACTTGTGTGATATGGCAGGTTGATCTTCAGTGTGAATGTGGAAGAAGAAAGGAGAGTATGATTTGCTCAGAGGCATCCAATACATATCAAAGGTTGGTATAGTAATAATTCTTTCAATTCCTTACTCGACTTACTGCTTTGCAGTTTGATTAAATTGCAGACTTGACTAAATATATTTAGTTCACAAGCTTTTTCACGTTTTTTGGTACTTTGACATATGGTGGTTTTGGGGGATTTTTGTTATTTTCCTGAGCTTTAGTACCGGCTGTGCTGTATTAGAACACCTTT
>VXBQ01006238.1:182141-201999 GCA_013400175.1 Phainopepla nitens | reverse complement strand
TTTTTTTTTTTTTTTACTGTTGATAGTCTAACTATTGTGGAGTGTCAAAGCTTGACTCTTCCAAATGTGGAACTCTATTCTACCCACACACAGCAATTAGGTACAGATGAATTTGTCAAGTCCAGATTCAGGCTCCTGAATGTAGATGATTGCAGTCCATGTGTGACTTCTGTCCAAATTTCCAGTCATGTGGAATGGAACCTAGTCACTAGAGATGATGGATGCTGAAGAGTGATTTAAAGTAATTCTGAAATAGCTAAATTTAGGCAGGAGAGCTTTGGCATCTAAATCTTGGATTTTAATATGCAAGCTGAGCCCTGCCCAACTCTGTTTATTTTAACAATCTCCAGATCCTATGTTTAAACTTATTTTTCTCTCTCATAGGAGAGAGAGCAAGGAATGGACAAGGAAAAGAAGAAAAATGAGGCTTTGGAACTGTTGAAATGAGTATAGAGGAACAGTAATAATAATAATTTAAAAAATCTTATTCTGAGGCTGTGATTGAAAGGGAGTAAAAAAAGTTGATATGTGATCAGAGTTCTGCTCTATGTCCTACTTGTTAGGTGACCAAAGTCTGAGATTCTCCTTGTCTTTCAAAGAAAGCTTCTTAATGGTTTTATTTGGAACTGGTATCTGAGAGCCTTTTTTTTATCCTAGCCCAGCTTAGGGTATGCTGCTTGATTTCTTCTGAACACCATATTCAAATTCTGACAGAAGATAGCTTAGCTTAGGTACTTAATATTACCTAATGAAAACAAGGAGAAAAATGTGCTAATTATAAACAATCAAGAACAGCTGTAGTCAATACTAAGTTGAATGCAAGATACATGTACAGAAGTTTGGTATTTTTGGTATTTTCATCACTGTGAATACAAATCAGAAGACTGGCTCAACTTTGAAATACCAGTTTAAATTGACAAATACTTGTTATTAATGATAAATTCAGAAGATCATACAAGTCCAGGTTTCTGAAGGCTGTTATTTCTCTACTGTTTTATAGCTCAGGCACTGCAAAAATATTCATGCAAGGAAAATGCTTCTTTGAAGCCAATGAGAGTTCTTGCATGCGTAAGGTGAATACATATGTATTTGTTTCTCTAACCAGAGCCCAAATCTAGAGGAAGGGGAAGAAACTGTTCTGTTTAAAGCAAATGTTTGTATCAGTTAAAATGTGTTCATGTGTGCTTACAAATTACTCTTGACTCATGATAGTAACGTGCCAGCTAAGTTTGATAACTCCAGCAGTTCAGGTTCTTGAAAGATTATTCTGATTTTGGGGAGATAAAGTTTGCATTTTTTTATTCCTATCACCAAACTGAAACAAGAAAAACCATAAACAAAAAAA
This sequence comes from Phainopepla nitens, assembly GCA_013400175.1. NCBI lineage: Eukaryota > Metazoa > Chordata > Aves > Passeriformes > Bombycillidae > Phainopepla > Phainopepla nitens. The sequence continues at coordinate 200,654 of VXBQ01006238.1, read as the reverse complement.
ACACAAACACAGCAAAGTAAAGGTCAGCAAATTAGGTGGGTATCCAAGTTTTCTCAGAAATTTTAGAGAAATGATGAAACAACTTTGGGCTTTGTCAGTGATTGTTGGTGAAAGAATGCTCAAGGGAACAGGAAATACCTGTGCTACTATATCTGTACAAATGGCACAAATGATGATATCATTTAATGTCCCATTTCCTAGACTTTGGCATCAACTGATTAATATGAAGTGCTTTTCAGTGACATTTTTGTTTTATGTAATATGATTAGCCTCCTTCCTGATAGGTGATTGGTTCTTTGAATGTGATGAAAAACATAGAGATAAATATATAAAAACAAGCATATCCTTTTATCTGAATGTAACAGAAAAGATAGTTCAAGAGGATACAATGTTTCATTTTTAGGAGTTTGTTTGAAAATTATGTGGGATATTTCCATTAAAAACTCGTGTATATTTTAGCTATACAAATTTTAGCAAGCAAAGGCGAGAAGACTTGTTATTGAAGGGCATTAGGAAGAATCTTTATAAAGAAAATAGTAATGATCTCAGTAGGCATTTTATCCTTTCCTTGTGGATTGTGTGAACCATATTTTCCAAGCAAATTTCTTAGGACTTGATAAATTCACTTCACAGATTTTAGTTGCACACAGTTAAGGAAAAATCAGATGAAATGATAGTTAAAACTATATGGTCAGCTGTAGTTTGTATAATTAGCAAGTGAGGAGAAAGAGTATTTGCCTTGCATAATTTCAACTTGGCATAAGAAGCATGTCCATTTGTTAGTGTTACTCCTAGTTGAGGGAGATGAGAGTAACTCTTGATTTACATAACTAGGTTAGACTCCTAAAACTCGGTGATGTAGAACTAGAGTTCCATTCTGTAATCTAATAAGAAAATGATCAGTCTGTCTTTCTTCTTCCATCTGGAGGTTAAATCTGCACCCTTATATACCTTCTCAGAAGTTTGTGTTGCCTCAAATGAAATCTACCACTCTCTTTTTCAGAATAGCTGCTATATCTATAGCAACTAAGCTAACAGATCTACAGCTTGGGGATTCAGTGGAAATCAGTAGGCTTATTACGAAAAAAGAAATGAAGCAGGCCAGGTAAGGAGATATATGTAGTAACGTATTTGAAGCCTTTGTGTGTACCTGAAGCATAGGTGACATGCAAAATACATTAATATGTTGATAAAAATGCCAGCTGTTATAGGAAGACTTAGTCTTCCTATGCAGCCTGACTCTACTTCAGCAATACTGCTAAAAGAGTATTTTGCAGTTCTGTGGTGGTTCATGGTTTGGCTTTCACGTCAAATGAGTTCTCTGTCATTGTATGGTTGGTTGGTATAATTAAGTGTGGAACAATACAACTGTGGTTTCAGAATTTTTTTTCCTACTTGGCCAACTCATTGGAATTCCTCTGGACTTTTTTGTTTTTAGATTTCTAGACAGGACAATAGACTTTATCTTCTATTTCAGCAATCCAGTGCTCCTTTCTGGATTAATGCTAGACCATATTTTCTCCTAGTCATCATCTTACTATTTACGATATTTTTATATTACCCATTTTAGAATTTTTCACCTTTTTGTATTTCAGTTTGACTGGTGCTTTGGTGTTGTCATCCTGGCTGGCACCACAAACCTGATTTTAATTTTGTGACATAAGTTTTCCTGATGTTCCTCAGGCTTGAAATAGCTTGTCCTTTTACTTTTGGTATCATTTCTTTATGAAGTTGTCAACTTTCTTCGCCATCCTTCTGTCAGAAACTTGACATACTGAAGTCTTTGCCTTGGAAGTCCCTAATCTCTGGTTTTAGTTTATTTCTGTTACCATGTCTTATTTTTTTTATATTGAGTTTGATTATTTCAGAGTCAGTCATTATGTGTGTTAAAATCTAATGTTCCTTTATATTGTGTAAAATCAAAATCCATATAGTTGCTTCATGACTTCCTGTATCAAAAGCTAGTGCCAGCATACTTTAGAACTTTTGCTATTGTGTTGCAGTTACTAACTCCTGTCTTTCTGTGTGGACAGACACTGCCCTTTCCTTGAACAGTTGAAATTACCAGAGATGACTTTTCTTTGTACAGGTCTTTCCTAATATGATACCTAAACTGTGGTAGGTAGACTTTTTTCAAGGACTGTCAGAGGAAGTATTCTTCTCTTTTTGTCTACCGAATATTGAGGCAGGGGGAAAAGAGCTGGTGGTACATAAAATATTTAGTCTGAAATTTCTAGTTTGTTGTAAGACTCTAGTACAAGGTAGTGTACAAATCTGCTTCATTCATTTACAGTAACAGAATGTTTTCTGCAAGCTGCAGGGATTTTGTTTCACTCTCCTGTCCTGCCTGTAGACATTTTATACTTTAGCTTAGATTTCTTATTAGAGCTTGGGATACTTCTTGACAAATTTAATCAGAGTAGCTTCTCTAAATAGGCTACATTCCTCTTTTAGTGGAGGAGAAAATAATTCTTCAAGCAAATTACTTCAAACAGTACCGGGTTGATCTTAAGAGTGCAAGTATATTTGCTCTCTTCTGTCTCCTTGAAGATATGCCACAGAATAAACCAGTTTGGACCAGTTTTTGCCACTGAATACATGCCACAGAATAAACCAGTTTGAACCAGTTTCCCCTGTAGTTTTTTCTGTCTATTGGGGTTTTTTTTGTTTTTGTTTTTGGTTTTTTGGGGGAGGGAGGGGTTTTAGGTGGTTTTTTTGGGTTTTGTTGTTGTTTGTTTGTTTGTTTTGGTTTGGTTTGGTTTTTTTGTAAGGAACTATTATCAAGAAGATTAATTAACTTACATACTCTGGGGGAAGAAGTTTGTAACTGCCACTGAAATTTTGGAAAACTCCTGATTCTCCTCCAACATTTTAATCTGTCAAAATAAAATTATGAAGTACATTTCAAAGATGAGACAGAAAACTGAAATTCATAACTCTGCTGATACTAGAAATTAGGGGTTCAGTTGAAATACTGATGTTTATGGTTCATCATAATCCTCCAGAGACATATCTAACTTTCCTCTTTTTCCTGACAATTTTTTCTGACTCATAGGAGTGAAATCTTCTATTGCTGATTTCCAGTCCTTCTTAGCATCCCCTCAATGCTCCTATCACCTTCATTCTTCTCTCAAATGATAACATTTACCAATATAACATCTAGTTCAGAAGCTTTTTTTCTCAGTTCTTGTATGACTTTGATAATCACTGCTCCTGTTCAAGACCTAAAAATGAGATTCGGTGCTCAAAGGTCTTTGATTCTTGCTTGTTTATGTATTTTTAGCTCTGTCTGTTCTAATACAATAAAATATTCTCACACACTCCTGTTACTTCTTTAGACTGTGATAACATGACACCAACAAGCTATGGCTTGAAAAGTATGAGTAGCAGCAGTGATTCTGATTGTATTTTTCTTTCATAATTCAGGTTGCAATGTGATGAAGAATGCTTAGCTCTTCAGAGGAACAGGTGAGCAATTAACTTGCTTACTTTTTTTTTTAATAACAGAAGTAGTCTGGATTGGGAAGTTAATGCTATATGGAGAAGAAATCTTTTTCTGCATGACCTAGAGAACAGATAAATGTGCAGATGGTTCCTGTTATAAAGATGCATATTGAGTGACCAGAAATCTTGCTAGAATATTCCAGTTCTAAATGAGTAATTCCAAATGTACAGACCATATCTTTTGCAAGCTATTAATTTATTTTAGTAACCTATAACTTTATTCTTCGATGACATGTGTGGAAAGTTGAGGGGATTTATATGGGGGGTTATTTGTTGGCTTTTGTTTTTGTTATATGTTGGTGCTTTTTCCTCAAATTTAGGCGCCTTGCTGAAGCTCTTGAAATAGATGATAATTCTGATCCTTTTAATATCCGTTCTTCTGGACCAAAGTACAGTGACCTCTTAAAAGAAGATGCAAGGTATGTGTTTTAATGATGGCAGGTGTCATAAGTCAACATGTTGAGAGCAAGATGGGAAATGCAGAACAGTTCTATTTACTCTTCTAAAAATAGCTGCCTTGGCAGTAGATGGCAGTTGAGGCAAAGGAGTTGATGTGCACTTCTCAAGACCTCCCAAGTGAGAACCCGAAAAGTAACAATGCCTGACAGGTTGCTTTTTTTCCTATATCAGACCAGCTTCAGGATGGCAACATCATTTTACACCATTCTCACTATGAATCAGTACCTCTACTTCTTGCACCTCTACTGCTTTTGCTCAGAACCACCTTCCACCTCAGTGCTCCTTATAGACATTACAAAACAAAGACAGAAGTGATGGCTAAATAATGAAATATACTCTCATAGCCTGCTGATCTTTCCACCAGCCTCATTTACTTTTTTGCCTTACTGCTTTTATTTTAAAAATAAAGAAATGGAATTAATAAAATGTTGGATGCAGAGCAAAGCCTTTGCCCGTGTGACTGCATAGAGGGTTGCTAGACTGAAACATCCTAAAATGAGACAATGTGAAATCAAGGTAATATCAAAAACATCACACCAGTAAGTACTTTGCAACCTGGAATGAAAGGGAGGGATCAGACACATTTTTTAAAAGATGTTTAGATGATTTGTCATCTAAGAGTTTTTATGCTTGCATGTGTTTGTAGGCATGACATTAGTTTTTACCATGTCTGTGTTTTTTAGGAACAGCTTAGTATGTTTTGTTCTTGCTCCAGTATTCTAATGCTGCATAAATTTCATGGTTTTGTAAAGGTGTTTGCCATTTGAAAATCCTTTATTTGATTTGCTGATGTGTTGAGATAAGTGAAAATTTTACATAAGCAACCATTCAGAATTTAAGAGTAAGTTACGTCTTTGTTACTTCCAACTGATGCAAAATAGGAGCTGAATGTTTTCATTGTGGAGCATTTAAAAGGGCTGTTTTATAAGGACTATTCTCTTAGTTGTGTGTAGAGTGTGCTTTGTTTCATCTTTTTCAGAAAACACAGCACACACTTTCAGTACATTAAGAAAGTTTTGCATCATGTGTGTAGTCTATTGTGGTTTTTTGGAGTACAATTCTATCTTGTCTTTCTGCCAGCCACTACCCATAGTGCAGTGTTCATCTTTCATGGAAGTACAGAACTGACCAGGGTTATGCACTGTACTGCAGATGATCAGATACCACTCTTCCTTTTCTTATTCTTTCAGTGATTTTACTTGTGTTTCCTTTGTAGCCACTTTACACTGACAATTTACAATAAACTAATACAGCAGGACTATTCTTACTGATTCATAGCTAAAGCAAAAGCTTTTGTTAGTCTTCAAGTCAATTACTTTGTACATTGAATTACTTGATTTCATTTATCTAGTTTTAAAGATAAATGAGTTTCTCCTTATAGTAACATGGCTCTCTTTACAAGAACAGCAATCTGCAGTTTGTGAATCTGTGTCTTTATGGATTTGATTCCTTGACTGCTCTTCATGATCTTTTGTCTCAGCAGCCTAGCAAAAGATTTGGCTTTCCATCAAGACGGCAGGATCCAGAAATTGTATCTGTTACAGTATGTTTTTCAGGTGGCTCAGTATTCTGAATAATTTCTGACAGATTAATTTATTCTTGCTTGAGTGCGTCACTCCAGTAATGCAGCAGTTCCGGGCTTGTGGCTTTCTGCAGAGCATAAGTCACATATGGGATCTTAGAATGATTGAGAAACATGACAGCTGCCTCCCTGTGCATTCACAGTCACTGCCTCAAGAAAGTAGCAGCTGCCAAAGTCATTGCTAGAATGCCATATTATCTTTTTTAGGCAATTAATTGATCTGTGTAGCTGATACATTGTCAAGAGCTGAAAGAAATTTATACCTAAAACTTGAGAAAGCTCTAAGAATTCCTGATTTTGAGGTGTTATCTTTAATTACTGAACCCTAAAACTGCCAAAATACAGTACAACTCCAGGTAACAGAAAGAAGATAAGGGAGTGTAAGCATGCCAATATGTCTTCTTTGTAGGACAGTGAGAGGGGAAGGGAGCACCAGGGATAGCATGGTAATGCTGCTGCATGGCTCATCTTGCTGATGTGTTTGTCAGGATCTGATAAGGAGTCAAAAGAAGCCCCTCCACCATATAGCTTTACATGAGGAGATATTCTGCTGCTGAGGGGAATCCATCTTGTAGCATGGGGATTACTACCAACTGAGCACAGATCAGGGGGTACAGATCCACGGGCTGGACACCTCAGCACTGCCATTTCTAAGAAGCTCCAGAAATATACACAGAGTAAGCAAATGCTCAGGTTGATCTGTTGACATGGAGTTGGAGTACAGACCGGCACAAGTATCAATGTCCAGTTGAATATGGATGATGTTGGGGCTGCTATTTAATGAATTAAAACTACTGGACAAAAAAAGAGAGAACATCTGGAGTATCTTGCCACCTGTAGCTACACAGAAGAGAATTTTCTTGTTTTATCACTGGCTGTGCAAGACCCCACTGTATGGGCTATGAAAATCTCTGGCTTTTTTTTTTTTTTTTAATGTGTCCCCCAGTGTGTTAGCTGGTTCCTTAGTACATTTTAAAGTATTATATATCAGATGCTTATGGACCCTCTTATTGGATTGTTGATACATTTTTTTTTTTCCACCTGTCATGATCACTTCACCTTGAAATTTGGGTGTTCGTAGTTGGCATTCTGTGTAGTATGTGCTTTCTAACCCCTGAATCCCAAAGGTATCAGAGGGTTTGGTTGGTTTTTTTGTTGTTGTTGTTTTTTGGGGTTTTTTTTGTTTGTTTGTTTGTTTGGGGATTGGGTTTTTTTTTTAACTTGAAATCGTTGCTGAAATATTTTTTCCAAAGCTTCATACCACATGAGCCAACTCTGTATTTCTCAGGGTAGGTGTCTGGAGGTCCCTTTCTTTTCAACTCTACCCTTAAAGTTCAGGTTCTTTTCCAAATCTCCCAGTGTTACACTTCTGTCTATTGAAGACCAATGAATTCTCATAGCCACATGCAGAGCCTGTGTACTCTTGCTAAACCTTGAAGGTTTGTTTACTAGTGATGAGCTAAGTCCATTATTTTGAGTCAAGTGATCTTGGTAGCTGAGCTGTTTAATGTTGTCGTTTTGCACATTTGTTTGAGACCATTTGTTTGGTCTTTTCACGATACATTCACTTCAGCATCCAGGGCTTTGGTAGGTCGTTTACCAAAGATAGTTGTGCTTGCCTTGGTAGGCACTTCTTGACTGGTTAAATTCTGACATCATTCACCAAGTGGTACTGTGTCGGTATGGAACAGAGCCTGGTTTTTGAAGAATTACTTACTACTAATCAGGTTTGAGATATGAAATCTTCAGGTAGCCTTTTTTCCCCATGGGGATGATGGTCTAACAGATAGCAACCTTACTTTTAAAGTTAGTTTACCTGCTTATTTAAGAACAGAGCACAAAGTTTGCCCTTAAGTGAAAGATTTGAAGTACTGTGATGAAGCTAGTTACAAAACATACTTCAAATAAATCCTTAGTATCTCACATCAAGAATGTTTTGTTTGCTTGCAAGTAGCCTTATGCTGCTTTTTGCATTCTTAATAATTTGTTATGCTAGGTGAGCTGAAGATCAAAATCAGTGAACTTTGTCTTGGAAAAGAACTCCACTTTGTTTACCCTATCCCTATTTTTGTCTCTCATCATATATTGTAAATAAGTAAATGACAAGTAATTTAAAAACACCAAAATTGCGACTTTAAAATCTACATTACTCATTTGAAAATGTAGAATTGTATTGTCAGACAGTAGAATCGTGTTATAGAATTTTATTCTTGGTTCCAGTTGTTGAAGAGGAAATAATTATTTTTGTAGTAGTGATGACACACTAACAGTCTTTTAATGGGAATGAAGCTTCTGCTTCAGTCAATTGTGTTCTTGAATTTTGTTCTTGTTAAAAATATTACAAAATATGAAGGTATTTTATCTTTGTACACTCTCTTGCCTTGTTAACCCAGAATGCTGTTCTTGCAGGAAGGATATAAAATTTGTCAGTGACATTGAGAAGGAAATGAGACTGCTTGTGGAAGCTGTAAATAAGGTCAGTATTCATATACGAGTTTGATATTACTAAACATCATTAATACTCATAGTTATGAGTTGACACTAGATCTGTTTGGGCTCCAATATAGTGCACAGTTTATTTTAAAAAGAACAAAATTTTTGGGAGACCTAGTTGTTCAAGATGACTTCGATGCCAAACCTTGCTTAAGGATTCAAGCACTGCTAGGCTTTAATGCGTCAATGGATTATCATCAATTTTTGAATCTCTATTAATAAAATATCAAAGATGATTTTTAAACATTCGGACTTTGAGAAGGAAAGCTGAAGTACTTCTGATCCCTGTAGTGGAACTTGCTCACAAATTTTTTTGATACCTTCCTATATTTGCCAGTGCATGAGGTTGTCCTCCTTCTTCTGTAAGAAAATCTGGATTCAGCTGCAGTATACTTAGAGAGTAAGTATACTTAGTGCAGTATACTTAGAGAGGGTGATACCACAGACACAATCATATGTTTTTCTGTGATACCACCTTCAGGTCTGTCAGGTTAGCTTGCTGCTACTCCATGAAAGATCCAGTGTATGTGGTTCAAAGGACTGTGTAAACTATAATATCCTCGGTTGCCCTTAGCTCAAGAAGGAGCTAATCTTCTGTAAAAAAATAATTTTGATCCCCCTAGGCCCTAAGGACAGTTACTTAACTTTATTCCTTCAAAAAATCCTGGATGACGTTTCTTAAACAATCTTGGTGCTTGTCCATCTGTCTAATGTTCTTCCCCATTGTTTTTCATCATTAGAATGAAAGACTAAAATTAGTCAGTCTGTGTCTAGTTATCAAAGGGGCCCCAGTAGGGTCATCCAGTCCAAGCTCCCAGCTCAAGCAGGGTCATCCTAGAGCACATTGCAAGGGATTGTTTCCAGTTCTGTAATATCTCCAGTGAGAGAGACTCCACAACCTCTATGGGCAATCTGTTTCAGTCCTCAGTCACCTACCCAGTAAAGAAGTTCTTTGTCGTGTTCATGTGGAACTTCCTGTGCATCAGTTTCTGCCTAATGTCTATTTTCCTGCTGGTTGGCACTGTTAAGTGGCCATCTCTTAAGTTGCCTGGCTCCATCCTCCTGACACTCTATCTTTAGATACTCACTGACAAAAGAAATAATAATAATAAATAAAATCCTATTTGTCATCTCTTCATGAGGCACAATAGGCCCAACTCTCTCAGTGTATCCTCCCAAGATGGTCCAATCCCCTCTCATCTTTGTAGCCCGCTGATGGACTTGCTCCAGGAGCTCCATTCCTCTCTTGTACTGAGGAGCTCAGTACTGGACACAGAATTCCAGGTGAGACCTCACGAGGGCTGAGTAGAGGAGCAGGATCACCTCTCATGACCTCTAGGTCACACTCTTCCTAGTGAACCATGTGATTGGCCTTGTGCCACAAGGGCACAGTGCTGTCTCATGACAGCTTGTTGCCTACCAGCACCTCCAGATCCTTGTCTGAAGATCTGCTGTCCAGCAGGTCAGCCTGTACTGGTGTGTGAGGTTCTTCTTCCTGAGTGCAGGTCTCTGTACTTGCCTTTAAAGAATTTCAGAAGGTTCCTCTCTGCCCATCCCTCCCACTTGTCGAGATCCTTTTGAAGGGCTGCACAGTGCTCTGGGGTGTTGGCCACTCCCAGCTTTGGGTTGTCAGTGGACTTGCTGAGGAGGTATCTGTCCCTTCATCCAAGTCACTGATGAGTAAGTTAAAACAGTATTAGAGCCAGTACTGACCACTGGGGAACACTGCTAGTTACAGGACTCCAGCTTGACTCTCTGCCACTGATCACAGCTCTGAGATCTGCTGTTCAGCCAGTTCTCAGTACCCCTCATTCTCCACTCATCCAGGTTGCACTTTCTGAGTTAACCTATGAGGATGTCACAGGATGCAGTGTCAAAAGTCTTCCTGAAGTCCAAGTAGACAGTATTCAGTGCTCTCACCTATCTGTCCAGGGGATAGATAGTTGTTTTATTGTACAGTCTGATTGGTTAAGCGTGATTTTCCTTTGGTGAATCTGTACTGAATAATCCTGATCACCTTCTTGTCATCTTACAATGACCTTGAGGATGAACCATTCCCATTACCTTTCCAGAGACTCATGTTGAGACTGTGTGTTGGTTTTGCATGGCCTGGTTTTTGGTAGTGGTGGGATGGGGGCCAGAGAGGTGGCTTCTGTGAGAAGCTGCTGGAAACTTGCACTATGTCTGGCAGAACCAATCCCTGATGGCTCTGAAGATGGACATGCTACTGGCCCAGCCTAGGCCAATTAGAAATTATGGTAACACCTCATGTGTTGATAGGTGATAACATATTTAAGAAGAAATCAAAACAAAGGTGGTGGCTCAGTTTTAATTCCAGCTGGAGAAGAGGAGGAGGTGAAATCTTGTGAGGGAAACAACGTGAAGATACCAAGGTCAGTGGAGAAGTAGAGGCAGGAAGTGCTCCAGGTGCCAGAGCTGAGATTCCTCTGCAGGCCACAGGTGATGACTATGATGAAGCAGGCAGCCCTGCAGCCCCTGGAGATCCATGGAAGATGTAGAGATCCATCTGCAATCTGTGTGGGAGGTGCCCGTGCCAGGGCAGGTGGATCCCTGAAGGAGGCTGTGATCCAGTGGGAGACCCAGTGGAGAGAAGGGGCCCCTGCTTCCCAGCTCGAGCAGCCTGTCCTGCACCCCATGGAAGAGTGACCTCAGTTTTAGAAGAACTGTTTGCCTGCTTGTGGGAGGAATTTGCATTGTAGCAGTTCTGTGAGGACAGCTGCTCCTGAGATTGGAACCATACTGGAGAAGTTTGTGAAGAACTGTCTCCTGTGGAAAGGAACTCCATGGTCTCACAGGGGAGTGACTTCTCTCCCTGAGCCAAAGAGAAGAAAAGCTTGGGTGAGGAATTGACCAAAACCCTCACTCTCCTGTCTCCCTGGGCTGTTGGTAGGAAAGAGGGAGTGGTTGTGAGAAAAAGCCCTTAAAACTACCTATTTTACTTCTTATTAAACTGCTCTAATTTGTTAGTAATAAATTCACTTTCTGTCTCTTTAAGTTGAGCCTGTTTTGCCCTTGGAGTGTTTTCTTCCCATCCTTAACTCATGAACCCATTGTTAAATTTTCTCTCCTCTGCCCAGCAGTAGTAGAGAAGGATGAGTGAGTGGCTTTTCATGGGTGCCTGGATTTTGGCCAGTGTCAAACCATGACAGACTGACTGGCCTGTAGTTCTTCAGAGTCCTTCTTGCCCTTTAAGAAAGACTGAGGTGATGTTTGCTTTCTTTCAGTTTTCATGTACCTCTCCTGACCACTATGACCTTTCAAAGATGATCATAAGCACGCACCCTCACTAGGATATCCACCACTCTGATGTCTCCCAGCACTCAAGGATGCATTCCATCGGGACCTGTAGACTTGTGGATATCAAATTTGCCTAGGTGTTCTTTAACCCCAGTCCTTAACCAACAAAAACTCTTCCTTCCAACATTTCTTTACCCTGGTCTCCTGAGTCAGAGATTGTTGAGGGCTTGTCAGTGAAGACTGCTGCAGACAAGGTGTTCGCATACTCCACCTTCTCTCTATCCTTTTACTAGGGTCCCCCCTCTGTTTGGTAATAGGTCCATATTGTCCTTAGCTTTTCTTTTGTTATTGTTTATGCCCTTCTTTCTGTCCTTGTCATAATTGGGCAGATGTAATTCCAGATGGGCCTTGGCCTTCATTGTCTGATTTCTGCTTACTCTTACAACTTATGTTCATTTCAAGTGGCCTGACACTGCATGAGTCTCCTGTGTATTTACTGTGTGAGTACTAACAGGAGTTCCTAGTTCATTCATCTCTTGCCCCCTGTGCTCAATTTCTTGTTTATTGGGGCCCAGATTATGCTAATTATACTCAGGTCCCTCCAACCTCAGACAGTTGTAAGTAAATGCATAGAGTAGTTGTTTGTTATCTATATTGTTTTACCTTAGAATAATTTGTCTACTGTTGTGTTGCCTGTGGTTATCCTATTTCACATATTCCTTTATACATTACCTTAATCATACACACATATATCTTTCTGTATATAATTGCATATACCAGATAAATGCTTATACTAATATCAAACCAAGATATGTAAATATATTAAAAAAGGGGCAACCAGAGGTCTTGAATTTGCAATTAGTGACATCTAATATGCCAGAAGAAGAGTACGAGAGAGCTCAAGAGCATCTCCAGTTTTGGTTTTCAGTGCAAAACCGCTGTTTGTTAAATAACGATCCTACAAAGCAGACAAGTAGTGTCTGTTTAGGAGCATCTACATTGCAGAAGAGAAGGAAAATATGAAAACAAACCACATCTCAATCTTTTCCCTGTCTGACCTAAGGGGAGAATGACCCAGTGTACCCAGATTTTGTCATGATCAGGTTGAGCCATTTAGGGCTGCATGATAGTTAAGTATCTCAAGGATCAGTTCTGTAGCATCATACCCATCAGGCTGTAGGGAATTACTGTTCTATAAAGATATGAGAAGTTCCCAGAAAGCTCCCAGAAATCAAGTTATATTTCAAAAGGGAGAAGATCTCCCAGGGATTGAGGTGAGGCTGACCAGCCTGTAGCTCCCTGTGTCCTCCTAGCCTGTCTTGAAGCTGAAGTGAAATTATATGTGGAGGCCATGCTCTGACTCTCTTTTCCTAAAAAATTCCGCTATATGGGGTGTAAAAGGGAGTATTTCCCATGCACTGTAAAGTTAACTTGCCTTTGTACTCAGTTCTTGCATAACAAGTTTTCTTTTTGTTTCAGTGAAAGAATCAGAGGCTTTCCTTTCTCTCGTGATAGTCGTTTCATCTTGAAACCCACAGGTTTATGTAGCTAAAGGCTGAATTAATACATGTGACATGGCATTATTCAGAGAGTGGTTTTAGTTGTTCTTCTGCCATGATCCTCAAGTCCTCTTCATGCTTGAGTCTGTGTTCGGTCATTTGTTTATTATGATTCCTAAATTTCTCTGAGTAAATATGTGGCTTGTTTTCTTTGTTTCTAGATGTGGAACTTTACTTGTATTAGAAGTATTTTGTATGCTAATCTATCAAGTGTTCATATAGCTCTACCACTATCAGTACTATGTCTTTCATACTGGTTACTGTTACTTAGGTTTACACATTTTGCTTCTGTTTTTTGATTTTTTTTGCATTTTACCTTTGGAGATGCCCACTTCAGCTTAACTGGATAAATGAGTAATAAAAAGGATTTTGATACGGAAAAGTTTTAGCATTAATATGATTCAGCTCTGTCTATCATAATGACTTTGCTTGCCTCATAAACATCTCTTGCCCTACACTCACCAGTAAGTATTCTGTCTAGCATAGCAGAGTTTTCATGGTTGATACATGTAAGCAGAAAAGACAGAGCACATGTATATCCAGCTCTGTCTTCATAGGGACAGGAATTGTGGTGTTTTTCAGAGCATGGAACCATCACCACATTTTTTAAAGCAAGTATACCAGTCATCATAAATAGGTGCAGAACCTATAGGGTTCTTCAAATTCTTGTATCTATGCTAGAAGTCTTGTAATACCTGGGAGCTTTATTACTGTTAATTGCAAAGTAAAGATAATATTCTGTCAGCATGCGACTACCCTAAAGACTTATGGAAATGGTTGACCACAGTTTCTGGTCTAGTTACTCGTAGTATTGTATTATTATAAGTATATTACTTGTCTAGTTATTTCTAACTTAGCAATTTCATAATCTAAGATACAGATATTAACCCTCTATTTTCAGGATAGCTGCAATGTACCTCTGGTGACTTGTTCTATTACATGTAGTGGTTTTGACATTATTTTTGGTGGCTGATCTTTTGTAAATTCACACTGATTGTTCACAGGGACTTTTCTCCTCCGTGTAGTAAAACCAGATTTGAATTTTAGCTGATCAGCCAAATAGTTCTTGGATTCTTTCTGTTTGTTTGTTTGTTTGTATATAGTTGCAACAGTTACCTTTTTCTAGTCATTGGGTTCCTACCCCATTCTTATAATCTTTCAGAGCTGATGGAGAAGTGGGATATCATCCTGATCTCTCAGTGACCTTAAATGCACTGCCTGCAGTCCTAGGAACTTATATAGGTTGGGATTTCTCTAGAAGTCCCGGACTCAAACTTGCTCTACTACAGGTAGTTTGTGTTCCCCTTGAATCCCTTCTGTTGACCCAGAGACCTAGAAGACTTCATTTGTGATCATGAAGGCAAAAGCTGAAGCAGTGTCCTGAATCTGAAAGCAGACTAAAGCACTGAGTGACTCATCCTCATATGCATTTGTTGTTACAAATTGATCCAACCCATTAAGGACATGGGCTCATAGGGCCTTGCTTTTTTGTTTGTTCTTTTACTATTGATACAATAATCAGTGTTGAATCAAGCATTATCAGTCATTGTTAACTGACTAAAAATAGAACTTTGGGGTTTTATTTAATAAAGAAGATACTGATGACATTAAATGAGGAACTTGCAGATAAGTAGCTTCTTTGGTAGGGGGAAGTTAATGATAAATTTGACGTCTTTGTAGCTATCTGCACTATGTGCATTGTGAAGCCAATCTGCAAAATAAAATTGGATCTGATGTGAACTTGGCAGATCATTTTGAAAAATACAAACTCTGATAAAAATAATTTTGTATTTTTTTGGGGATCTAAGTAGAATGACTGTCATCAGGATTTGTATTTCAAACTTAAAAGATACCCCTGTGTGTTTAAACTTTGAGGTGATGGAAACAACAGAGAACATACAATTTAATTTTGGGGAATTAAATGAATATTTTCAGATGAGCTTTCTGGCAATATTGGGGTCTTAGCCATGTGGTAAGAGGTATTGATTTTGTCATAGCAGCAAAATTTTAGAGATAGAAACACTTTTTTTCATTGTTTTCTTTCCCCTGGCTCTCCTGAAGAAAAACTTCACCTTTTTTGTATTTTTTTTCTTCTTTCTTAACCTCTTCTGTTGAATTCAGGGCAAGCATACAAAGAAGAGTCATTGTTACCCACCAATGAACAGAGATCACCGCAGAATCATCCATGAATTAGCTCAGGTTTATGGCATTGAAAGTGTGAGCTATGACAACGAACCAAAGCGCAATGTTGTTATCACTGCGGTGAAGTATGTAATTCATTGTTGTTTTCAAATCTTTACAGTAGAGTTTAAATAATTGGATGGGTTTTTTATCACTTACCAGAAGGAGTTTGTTTACAATGCAATTTGCAAAGTGCGGTAATTTCCAGTAGAAAATTTTTTAAAGCAGTTTTTGAATTGGTAGTTTCATGGGCTCATATACACAAGTAAATCTTCAGAGAAGAATACACCATTGGAAGTAAAAAAGGCAAGAAAATATTTTGCAAGATTTTCCATTCATCTTAGCAGTAACTTTTCTGCATCAGCTAGATTTGATAGAGGTATCAAAAATAATGTATGTGATAAAATTTTATGAAAACTAATGGCTGGGTTGAGAAATCGTATTTAAATTTACACCACCTCTGAAAAAATCTGGTTATTGTAACATATTTCTCCATCTATATGAACCTGTCCCAGAGAATACTCCCTCTTTAGTTAATGGACAAAGAGGGAGCTGGAATTACTGCAAATGGAAGAGATTTTGTAACAAAACTGAAATGTTTTGGAGAACACTCACAGAAGGCAGTTCATAGTAGAGAAGAAAATGAAGGGAATATAGCAAGGGAAAAAACAAGCTGATTGCACTGGAGAAATAGTATGGGAGGGCTTCTGGCATCAGGGCTTTGTTGATTGTGCTCCTTACTCAGCAGCATATTTAGTTTAGCGCTGTCAAATTGTGCTTATTTGTCAGCCACTTGTTTTTAACTGTAAATATTGACTGCAGTCGTAAGAAATCTCTCATCTTCCATGCTATTAGAGTGCCATGAGCTATTCCTGAGCTTGTTCATCAGTTGGTAGCTTAGCTACAATCTTGATTTCTTCCAAGAGAGATGGAACATTACTTTGATCTTACAATGTAAGATACTTTTTGTTTCAAGTAAAGGAAGATGAACAAAGAGTTCATATTTGAAAAAGCTTATTTATAAAAAATAATAAAGAAATAGGGTGGCAGATGAGAAATTAGTGAAAATGATAAACAGAGGGGGGCAGATGATTATACTTTAAAAGCAAAGGGATATTCTGCAACTTGAGAATGGGAGGCCTTCCTCTGTATGGTTTTAGGACAGATTGCACACTTGCTCCTTCTCTTGTGTTTTTCAGAGAATAACGTCCTATGCAGAACGCACATGCTTCTGTTTCATTATTGCCACTCTTAAGAACACTTGAGTGATCTACTGAGACTATTCTTCAACTGCATAGCAGTATTTCTTATTTTAATGGATTTTTCCAAAGCTTCTTTAATTTTCTTTTTATTTGCCACTTCTTCAAGATATAAAAAACACTGTAGCCTCACATGAGTAATAGCTCAAGTTCTAGGATGCTATTTTTGAGTATTTCACAGCGGCTTCTTCAACTCCCGGAGCTAGTAATCACCAGAAAGTCAAAATGGTTTTATTTCATTCTGTCTCAGCAATGCCTTTGGATTTATGTCATGGGCTCTTTCATGTATAAGTGAATGAAAATCATTCAGGCAAAAAGACCATTCCTTCTCTTCACACTCCACCATTGTGTCATTCAAATGTTAACATCCCTATACAGGTCCGTTAGAAGGGTGAGAAAGTCTCCTTGTTGCTAAGAAAGCTCCCTCCAACGAGGCTTCTTCCTGTTCCAGAGATCTAGGGGCAAACTTTGCCCTCAGCCTCTGCCTCCATCACCATCAGTAAAAGCTGGACATTAGAATCACTCATGTACAGCATTGCCCATATATTACCACAGAGAAGATCATTCCCAGTATTGATGGTTAAGCTTGATCTGAATTACAGTTCTGGAGTCATTTGAAGTGTAGGAACCGTAGTGAATCCTTGCAAGTGCCTTTCTCTGTGCTTATCTGTTGGTCATGTTAGCAGTCACCACCTTTTGAACAGTTGCAATTCCAGATTCTTTCTGAACTAGGTTCAGAAGTAATATCCAGACTGCTATGATGAGAAGGGTAAAGCTTTCCTTTTGAAGTACACACTTGTGTTTCACTGTACCTGTCAGTGGTTTTTTTGAAGTTTTTTACTCCGATGAGTAAAAATTTCCTCCTTCTCCAAATAACTCTGGATTCCAGAGCCTGTTAAAGGGGTGTCTGCTTGTTTTTATGTAGTGGCCAGTGTTTAAGCAGCTTGTATGGGCTAGAGACATCCTAGAAGTGGTTTTGAGGGCAGTCATCCCTGTATGACCCATCCTTTTCCTTACTTACTTTCTTTACTTCCAGGAAGATCATTAGGCTCAGTTTTTCCCCATGAAAAAGGGGACTTCTCAAGAAGGTGACATGGTCTCACAAGATTCTCACTGAGAAAGAGACATGCTGCCATAGTTTAATGGACATGCCCCATGTTATTTTTTTTTCACTCAGGATTTTATTTCCTTTCAGTGAGGTCAGTCCAAAAATGGTTCAGAAATGGTTACCTAGATGTAGGCTACACAACATCAGCAGGATCAGAGACCTTAAAGAAATGAAACGCCCTGTAACCACATGGAACATCCTTATTTGATCATGACAGTTGCATCACAAAAGGAAATCACTGCACATCGCAGTACATTTAAGAACAAATACTGCTATGAGGTCACCAGCCAAGGTGGTTTGAACAGCAGTCCTGCTTCAGAAGAAAGCTGCATCTTTTTCTTACTGTTTTTTTCCTTAAAGGTTGACAGTGTTTGCCCTGAGAATAGTATGGGTTGTTTCTGGAAAGCTTATGACATAGAATATATGAAGTTTAAACCGTCAGGAGATTGGTAAAGAGCCCTTTGCTTCAGTATTCCACCTCAACTGTTACCAGTTTTTGGAGACATTTTTCACAAAAATCTGCTCTGTCTGAAAGATGGTTGCGCATTATTGCAAGAGTACGTGGAATAAGTCTGGACAGATTAGTGGCCAAAGAATTTTGTAGTAGTTCATACCAAAACAATTCAATGCTGATTTATCCCGTAGTTACAAAAAACGAGCTTGAAGTCTTGAAGAAGATAAATTGAGTCATGATTTCCACATCTTGGTTTTATACAGCAGGCCATCCTGACAGCACTAGCACTGCCTTAAAATCAGCAGATAGTTTATGTTCATGCTTTTTTCCCTGTACTGCCGTTAAAAATATGTTATCTCAACTTCATTGCTTGAGGCAGGCACTTGAGAATAAGTTAACGAAATGAAGAATGGCAACGTTCATATCAAAATGTCCAAAATACTTGCAGAGCCTTTTGTTTTCATATCAACAGTTCTTTCACAACTGATGATAGATAACCATGGCTGGTTAGGTAGGGACTGCTTTCTTTCTTGTTTCTGGTAATTAATTAATTAAAGGGTTTTTTTCCCATTGTACATCTGTTTAGTTGATTTCAGTTGTATGGGCTTTTGCCACATGGGCTAAATGTGAGTGACTGTTTAATCTCTTTTTTTTTT
>VXBQ01006238.1:168507-179798 GCA_013400175.1 Phainopepla nitens | reverse complement strand
TTTGTTTGGTTTGTTTGTTTGTTTGTTGTGGGTTTTTTTTGGGGGGGGGTTTTGTTGGGTGTTTTTTTTTGAATATATATACATCCTTCCTCTTTCTCCAGCCATTGCAGCCTTGTGCTTCACAGCCTAAAATATATAAGTATACATGCTAAAGTACATTGTCCTCCTATACTGGAGAACATACTGCCCTGTAAGCATAGCCATGGGGTGACCCTTACACTGCAGATGGGACAGGCACAAGATGCTTCCTTGTGTGGTGGCAATCACATAATAGATTGTAATTAGTGTGGAGGACAGAAGAAGCTGATTTTTCAATTTCCCCACTCTAAGGCATAGTGGTTTTTTTCTGATCTGATTCACCTGGAACTGCTTACAAGGAAGAGGTAATGTTGTTTGAGAGAGTGCCTCTTAGCAGAGTGCTGTGATCAAGGAGTTTAACATGATATACTGCCAGCATTTGAGAAGGTGCTTCCAAAATTTTTGATAATATGTTGTAGATTCAGTGAACTGTGTTCTTGTGGTGCTGAGTTAAGCTATTAAGTTGTTCCTTCTGATTTGTATCTTGTTCTTTGAAAGAACAGATATGTTGCCCTGAAGTTATAAGTATTCCAGTTTTGTTGTTTTAACAGTTGATCATTTAGTGCACTTCATAGAAAGGAGTTGTGGACCTCACATGCAGAAAAGAAATCCGGGTACCAATGCTCAAATCTAGTAAGCTGCTTCTGCATCTTTTATAGAGAGCAGTGAAGAGACATTTAGAATACTGGATAGATTCTTGGTAATGAAAATGTACTTTTTGCAGTCTTGGTCTCCATGGTTGGAAAATTAAATATTTGAATAGATGATTTAAGAATACAAATGTAAATTCTGACACCAAAACTGCTACTTTACAAATATTGCTTATTCCCAAGTTATTAATGAGTGTGATTTCCTATTGAACTAAATAATCTTTCTTTTATTTCTTCAGAGGGAAATCGGTTTGTCCAAGCAATACCTTAACTTCTGTGATAGATAAAGAAATGCAGAGCAGGCCTGCACCTCCTCTTCCTCATTACAAACAAACAGATAAGTAAGGAATTTGGATTTAAAACTATATTCTTCAATTTTGTGCTGAGTTCCCCAAGGAACATATTCCTGAGCTTCAACTTCCTATGCTCTGTTTCTTCTTTTTCCCAACCCACACACAGCTTTGGAGCTTGCAGCATGCACTAAGATATTCTTTCCACAGAAGTAAGCCTGAAACAAAGTGACAAGAAAATGTAGGATTGGCTGTGTGGTATAGGGGCAGTAGTATAACAAATATGATAGGGTTTTAAAAATATTTTTTCATAAATATTAGATAGTTGGGATTCTTTTTTCTTTTTTCTTTTTCTTTTTTTTTTTTTGCTTTAACCAAGAGTAGTGTCTTACTGGCATAAAATGATTTACTGGTTTTATTGGACAGATACTAAATGTATTTTTCCTGTGTAGGTATGACTACACAGTTGATTAAAGGTGAACTACAATTTTTGTCAGATAGTGAGAATTACTGAAAATTGGGTGTATAAGGCATCTTGGTGAATAGTCTTAAAAGGACAGTCTTTACATTACCTGCCAGCTTCAGATACTTGTAACTATCTCATAGTTATGATTTTTTTTCAATGGATGGCTTATTACTTGTTGGGTTTACCTTTCAGAAGTGTTTTCCTCCCAAATTTTTCCCAGATGAGAATCTGAAAGCATGTTCAAGTACCGTTTGCAGAAAGGGACTGCTTTATGTTGCAGTAACTACTGTTAGTAGGTGCTGCTGGAATACAAAGTAGGCTGTTCTGAGAAAATGTAAATTGTTTCAGAGCTAAGCGTCTAGAGCACAACACATTTCTAAAAGGATTGCTTAAGGTGTAACTCAGTGTCAGTTTTTAATAGGTTGTTACTCTTTTGTCTCCACTTCTGTGGGATTGGTGTCTTCAGTGACCCTAATTAATGCCAAGGAGTTATGTAGCAAAACTAAATAAAGGGCTTTAGCCATTTATTTTTCATTACTAAAAGTAAGTTTCTTTAGAAATTCTTAATTCTACAAAATCTTTTCGAAGATCTCTTGCTGTGTTACTGAAAAAAAATCTTTAGTGTTTGGATTTGCTATGACCATATATTTTTTGTTACTCTTGCTTTTGAAAGCAAGCAGATTTGATCATCAGCTCATTTTAACAGTATTTCTTTTGCTGTTTCTTTTAAAAAGGTATTTTTAACCTTTACTCTTCAGTACAGTATCATTTTTGTAATAAATATTGCCAGTAAATTACATTTGCTGGTAAAACTCCAAAAGGAATTTTATCCATTCAGACACATGCTGATGTACATTAATTTAATCTAGCGTATGTTTTTGTCAAAATTCAGTTAACAGAGGCTTTCTGGAGCATTAAGGTACATTGAATAAAACTTAATTTAGAAGTGCATGCTACTGACCAGTTCAGTGTGGCCGTGCACACTGACACATTACGGGAGTTTGTGATTGAGTTTATTTTGTATCTTGTTTTTCATGCATGTAATATCTACTATTCTTATAATTTCAGGAGTAGTGGAAACAGTGGTTTATCCAAACCATTAAAGGAAGAGCCAGTAATTGACTACTTTGATGTCCAGGACTGAAGTGATCGATGTAGAATCATTCAGATGAATCAGAATCACATAGATTATGATACAGAAGCTTAGAGATGAAAATGCTAAGTTATTGTGTGAGGTGCTTTTTAATTATCTGTCAAATGATCAGTTGTTCAACATATTCATAATTTAACATCTAAAGTTAAAATTGATATGCTAGTTTAAAAAGTTCAGCATTTCAACAGTTTATGTAACTGCATTATACCTAATAGTAGTATGGCTTTTAAATCTGGGTTTGGTGCAATTTTGTATCTAATGTGCTGTCAGAATAATGTAGATTTTCATTGATGACTTTGAAGCAAGAGAACTGGTGGTAAGCAGATATATTTTTGGAATATTAAGAACAATAATAAATCTCAAATATTTATTTTGGTGTATCACACAGCTTAAAATAGAATAGAAATAATCTGTGATAAAAACACTGGTTGGGATATTCTTAAGGTATTTTCATGTTTTATTAATTCACTTTTGTGTTATTGTGGTAAATTCGAGAATTTGAGTTATTCTTCTACATGGAAAGAAATACAAAATTTAAATATAAATATACACATAAATGCCTATTAAGAGCACAGATTTGTTTTGTATTTGCAACCAGTATTTGGGGAAGGGGGGAAATTAAAACTTACTCTAATTTATCTCAAATTTGATGTGTTTAAAAAGAAAAACAAGCAGCAAAGAAAAAAAACCCAAACCAAACAACAACAAAACCAACCCCACAACATGAGATTACTAATACTACTACTACTTTTTTATTCAAGACCTTGAACAAAATCAGACTTCATATATATTATTTTGGTGTTCTGTGCATGGTTTTATTGTGGTTTACAGTTTTTTCTGTCCTGTGCAAGCTTAAGACAAATGTGTGAAGTTTGGTTTAAGTATGTTATAGATTTGGAATCATATTTGTAATATTTGTAAGACCATCTGCCTAAACTATTTGGCAATGGAAGATCTTTGTTTTATGGGAAGTGCCATTAACAAAATGGGATGACAGTTAAAACACTGAAAGACACCAGAGTGGTCTCCTGATGGTGAATTGTTTCCAGATCTTGATTTAAGATAGGTGAGTAGCTCTCTGAGAGAGGAGATTGTTGATCTGATCTTAAGAGGGTGGTACAGCTCTGAATTTGAGTAATATCTGTTCTCCTGAGGAGAAGGTTTTTTGTATTAATAGCTTTAGGAGCTCTGACACTGATGCACTCTGTATCTTGTTCCTTGTGGCTGCTACGTGTAATACTGGAGGTGAGTCCCCTGTACAGCATCAGAAACTGATGTTAAAAAGGGGCTCACTATGTTGTAGTGTGAGATTTGTTGCCAAAAAATGGAAGGCATTTACTCATGCTTAGATTCACTTAGAGTTATCATATGACCCTGAGCCTTAACTATGAAGCATTCCATTTCAATTGAACAGCTCATGGAACATGGAAGAAAAGTAGAAAACTCACAAACCATATCTGTCCCCCTAAATGTTTTGAAATTTAAAATGCATGCTATTATTTTGGGTTTTGTAGGAGTTTATTATTTCGCATTTTTAAAAATGCAGTCTTAAATGTTACTAAACATTTGAAGTGTTTCAGGTAAAACAGGTACCTTTAAGAGTGTTCAGGCTTTTAATTTGTATGTAGGGATTTAAATTTGTTTTACTCTTTTTGTCTAATACTTTGTGAACAGAAATGAAAAATAAGTCAATATGTTTTACATTGCCCTTAATCCTTAAGCAAATTATGGTTTGATTTTACAAGGTGTACTGCTAAGTTCAGCTGAAGAAGTAAGTTACTTCTGGGAATGTATTTCTTCAGTCACTTCCTTGTGAGGACTGTATCTGTAGCAGTGCTTGCAGACAAGTGCTGACTCAATGTGGTCAAACAATGACTATTCCTGGTTTTGGAACTCAGAGCTAGGTTAATACAGCACAGACTTAAAGCTAGTAAGACCTCCAGGAAGAATGTATATGGTTATTCTGCAAAGGTAGGTTCTAGACAGGAGCTGGCACACACGTCCAGTGAACTGAGTCAGATGCATGTTTACTGGAGCACACACAGTTGGTTTACTGTAGGTAGACCTAACATTACAGAAAACCAAAGTGGTTTAGTTGATAATAAATAGAATAAACCTGAAGCGCACTAACTATTCACAGTTTCACATGAATGTAACCAAAACCATCTCATTTGCACCTCTAATTTGAAATTTAAAACCTAAAAGGTTTTTGTGGCGTTATTTTCAGCTCCGTTTAGAGGAATTTTTATCACGTTATAGCATTAACAGAAAAATTAGAGCTTTGGTGAGTGGTACTTTAGCAGTCAGGTTGCCACTGCTTGTAATAAGAAAATGGAGGTAATCTCAGTTTCTCAAGCTAAGATTAATAATTATTACTGAGTCTGTTCATACTCAGTAGTCATACTTCTTATCATTTGCCTCTTAACTATGTGAATGTTCAAACATTTTTATAGATCTCTATGTTACTCATCTCTAAATCATGGCTATTGGAGCCATACCTGTAGTTGTGAAACAATTCACAAATACCAAATCTTCTTTTTTAAATGCATTTTAGTAACTTGGTTAAAAATACGATACTGTATGTTTACCCATGAAAGTGATTTTCCCCTGGATCTCAGCTACATAGCCTTAAGGAATTCAGCAAAGGCTAACAGTGGTGCTGTTCTCTCTGTTTGGTTTTGCTTTTGCTGCAATGTATCAGTGACTTTTATAAGGAATAGTAATAAAGGCTGGAGTTTTGATATATGTGATAACTTAGCTTCATATTGCACGTGTGCCTTGTGGAAATACTTTTCAAATAGCTATTTTTTAAATCTGAGCTGGTGTTTACACCTTTTATCTAATAGAAAAAATAAGTAGATAAAAGAAATCTTTGCATCAGTGAAGTCAGTGGCAAAAATCATGGTGACATCACTGTAATTTATGACTGCAGCTTCAGTATGCTAGCAATTTTCCACAGCCCTAAGAATAATATTGTCTCCTGTAAATATATTTGAAGAAAGTACTTTTCAGTGAGCATCTTTTGAAATAAGTTATGTGATACCAGTTGGAATTCATGCAACTTCATGAAGTGCTTTTAAAATTGTGTTTAAAATAGGCAGATAGTTTGGCATTTGGGCTGTGCTGTTGCCTGTCTGTATAGTTCAACATATTTCAAGTGCTCTGAATGTTCAGTATTTGGGCTTAACCTAAAATTGTATAAGATACATAAGTAGATTTCAAGATCACTGTTTCTGTGGCAGTTTTTACAGTATCCGCCTCGAAATGAGCAAAGTTTTTCTACAACACTTTTCATTTGTTGAAAGATGTATATTTAACTTGATTTTGTCAAGTTACTGATGTAAAATTACTTTCTTTATAAACCCAAAATAAATCTGAATTTAAAGTTCAGTGCTTTGGAATTGTTTGCAAACTTCATCTTGGTATTCAGGAGTTGGAAGACTGAGACATCACAGAGAAACAAGAGTAAAGTAAAGGTTTAAGTGGACATTTGGGAAGTTCCTTTTCCTCAAATTTTTAAATAAAGGTATGTGGTTTCCTGGATTTGAGGTGATTTTTAAATGGATGCTGTGTGGAGAATAAAGCAAGTAAAGAGGGCTCCCCAGAAAATGGAGTATGCTGCGTGCTTGGAATTCAGAGCTGCAGGAGAGATGATTCTGGATAGAAATGTACATTTTGGTTATATGAAAAACCCTTTATTGTGTCAACCTAAATGCTACTTGGCAATAAAATACTTGATTTTAACTTATGGTCCCTTCATTGTTGTTTCTTCAGCTTTAAGTTGTAATGGTGACTGTAAGGCAAGTGGGGGGAGGGAAAGTGAGGATTAATGTAACTTTCAAGTCCTGTGGACATTGGATATAACAAATTCAGGATGATATATGGGAGGTGGAGGGATGGTGTAAAAACCCTGCCGTCATAGTTGAGTAAGTGACGGGAAGACTCAAAAAGCAGGCAGTCTGAAAATCAGAAGTTTGAAATAATTTGAACTGGCTCCTCCTGAAACTTAGCCCAGGTTATGCATTTTCAGCAAAAGTCTGACCTGATATTTCAGATGAAGTGCAAGATGGCTCATAGAAATTCTGGAAGTGATCAATCAAGAGATTGAAGGGTCTTGAAAGACAGATTAAAACCTTTTATCTTGCTACTTCAGCTGCCTATAGGTTTGGACTTTATTTCAGGATATTTTTGGAGGATGAGGATGACATGTTGCAGATGTACAAGTATTGGAAAACACGTTAGCTGGAAATCTTTGCCTGAAGAAACACTTGCACTTGAGTTAGGTCTGTCCATGGACTAGAGGGAGACCAAATACATCTTCTTTGCCAGTGTGTGCAAATGGCAGCAGAAGAGACAATCAGTTTTGCTTTCTGTTCACTTTTCCATATTTTGAAATAGGCTTGGATAGATACTACTGTTCAAATGTTGGGTTTCAAGTATTTTAGCCTTTACTGTAGATACTGAATTCTCAGCAGTAGCCTTCATATTTAACAAATGCTGTTCTCATCCTTTACTAAAATGCTGAATTCCTCAGATGGTTGATGTGCAAATTTTTATGTCTATATACTTACTACTTAACAGTAAACCAGAATATTAGAGCCATTAGAAAGGGTTTATGTAGAGAGGCTGTATTTTGGATACTCCTGGTTTCTTAGTCTTTGTCATCTCAAGATTTTTGAAGGAAGTAGTGCAGTGTCTTGAGCAGATGGAGAGACCATGTTGATACTGTCCTGTGAGAAGAAGGTCCCAGAAAGATCCTAGGAATCTTTCGGTATTATCCATTGAGCTGCTGTTTCAAGCACTGTATTTTTATTATATTTTTAAATTGGAGTGTCTAATTTACAGTTTCTATGGGAAATACACATCTCTTTCAAAACAAAGTTATATTTACCACTGAAAGAATCTCTTCAGGAGTACAGATCAAGGCGTGTCACCTTTCTTGTATTTCAGGCAATCCTTTTACCAGTTTAGGTGCCATTATGAGCTACTGTTGCCTTCTTTGGAGCTCTTTCCAGTGAAAGGAATAGGGACAAAATATGTCTGTTGAGTTGAGGTCTGCTGTGCTTGCCCTTCTCACCTTTACGTTTCTGTGAAATGTTCAGGAACTGCTCCCTAGTAAATGGTTTGGTTTTCTGATGTGTGCTTACTCCAGCATCCAATCATCTTACTATATTCACATTTATTCCCTTAAAGTGTAGAAAATGTATTCTAGTTAGAGAACTAGAGAGCTTGATTTGTAAGGAGATATAAGAAACTATAAACCAAAAACATCAGCAAAAAAACCCTATCCTTAATAGAACACTTTTTGTATGCTAGTCATAAGACTGTCTTTTAAAAAAAGAGAATTTTAGACTGCACCAGTACCTCCTACAGAGTAAATAAGTTGTGGTTTTGATCAGATTTTTCTCTTGGCTATCATTGCTATAAAAGCAGTTGGAAGTATAGGATGCAGAACATAGTTCATCTGCCACTTTAACGACAGACAAAAAAGAGGTACTTCTTAATTGAGCTAAATAATGGTAACAATAACCTTTGTTTTGCTGAGAGTCTCACAGGACTTACAGAAGTAAGGGATCTGAGGTACACATGTTAATTGGTGCAAAAGAACTGCCTCACAAAATGGGGTGGTCTGTGCATGAAAAGTGTTGTGATGAAAATCATACTTTTAAGCCAAAAAATCACCATAGATCTCCCAAGAGCTCCTTCCTCCTTTCACATGACAAGAATTATTACAAGGGTTAGGGATGTCAGAATGTTACTTAGGGCAGGAAATTTTTGTGCTGTATTTGTATAACAGGTGGTAACCGTCTATAAAGACATATTGTCTGCTGTGCTTATCACATGACTCTGCAGCTAATGTGAATATGAAAGTAATTTGCCCAAGCTGCAGACTGATATCTGGGAATGTTTGCAGAAGCACAGGGCCTTGGCTGTTAAAATGTTAATCTGGCTATGATTTTTTCATGAGAAATGCAGAGTTTGCACGCATCAAAGATAAAAGGGCTAAAAAAGTGAAACGTGTTATGGATAGATCTGTAACCTAAACAAAACCTGTGCTTCATTCTTGTGTCAAAAGAAACAAGAGGCAGGGAAGTGCTGTTTCTGATGACATAAAGTGTATGCAGAAAAGTGGAACTTCCAACCCTTATTTAGCACCACTTACATCATACTCAGGTCCCCGCACTATTTCATACAATCTCATTAACCACCTTCCCCTTCCCATTCTGTGATATAATACGGAGATATTGTTCCCTTAGTCTGTAGAGCACCCCTGCAAAATGTCTATGAAATGTCTGTTGAATTCATTTAGTCCATTACTTTGGGCTCTACTTCTTGCTGCTTGTTACCGGGCACCAAAGCCAGCTCAGGTCAAGTCACTGCTTCCTTCTCCTCCATTGCCTCAGGTGGTTTCTGCTGTACTATTTCCTGTACACACAATTCAAATCACAGTTTACAACAGTTTAAAGGTAAATCCATTACGATTTCCACCCCTAGTCCTTTTGGGCCAGGTTATAGTGTTTAACTACAAACACTGTAACACTGTTATTGCAAGGACCTCCTCCCCTTGTCGCCATCCTGGCTAGCAGCAAAGGGTTCCCGCTGGAGTCTGCTGTTAGTGTAGTCCACACCACAGTCCTGCATGGGCTGCAGGAGATGGCTGCTCCACCATGGTCTTCATCATGGGCTGTGGGCGAATCTCTGCGGCCCCTGCTCCAGTGTGGGGCCGCACCCATGGGAGACAGTCCTCGCACTTCTCCAGTGCGGGGCCGCACCCATGGGAGACAGTCCTTGCACTTCTCCAGTGTGGGGCCGCACCCATGGGAGACAGTCCTCGCACTTCTCCAGTGTGGGGCCGCACCCATGGGAGACAGTCCTTGCACTTCTCCAGTGTGGGGCCTTCGCATCGGCTCCAGTTCTTCGCAAACTGCTCCAGCAGGGCCCTGCAGGAGGTCACAAGGCCTTGTCAGCAAACCTGCTCCAATCACAGCATGTCATGGGGTACAGCCTTCTTCAGGCAATCACCTACTCAGGCACAGGGTACTCCGTGGGCTGCAGGTGGGTCTCTGCTCCCTCCTGGACCTATTTGTGTCATAGTCCATTCAGCTCAAGTTCACGCTGGAATTCCACCTGTCCAGTACAGCAACATAGAAACAGCAGCAACACCCTGGCCGTCTGCCAGCCCAGGCACATCACTGGGGCTGTTATCAAAATGTTCCCAGGCACAATACAGGGAGAGGATAAGCAGCACAGCAACACAGCAAGCAGCAAAAGCAAAAAATAACCACTAATGAGCACTAGACTAATATATAGTAATGGAAGGGAGCCCCATAGCAAGCACAAGAGACTGCTGATTACCAGCTAAGCAGCACTAATAGCTATAAATTCAATTTAGCACATTCCAATCAAATCTGTCATTATCTTGAACACTTTGTGCCCCACATTGGGTGCCAAAAAGGACAGTCATGGCTTAACCCCAGCCAGCACCCAAGCCCCACACAGCCACTTGTTCACTCCCCTACCAGTGGGATCAGGGGCAGAAATGGACAGGTAAAAGCTAGAAAACTCATGGGTTAACATAAAGACAGTTTAATAGGGAAAGCAAAAGCCATGTAAGCAAGCAAAACAAAACAAGTAATCAATTCACTGCTTCCCAAGGGCAAGCAGGTGTTCAGCCATCTCCAGGAGAGCAGGGCCACATCATGCATAACAGTTACTTGGGAAGACAAACATCATCACTCTAAACATCCCCCTCTCCTCCTTCTCCCCCTATTTTATATAATAAGCATTATGTCATATGGTCTGGAATATCCCTTTGGTCAGTTTGGGTCACCTGTTCTGGCTGTTTCTTCTCCCATTTTCCCATGCACTTCCAACTTCCTTGCCAGCATGACAGTACGAAAAACAGAGAAGGCCTTGGCTCTGTGTAAGCCCTGCTCAGCAATAACAAAAACATAACTCTGTTATCATCACTGTATTCAGAATAAATCTAAAACATAGTCCTATACCAGATACTGTGAAAAAAGTTAAGTCTATCCCAGCCAAAGCAGCACACAAGACCTGTACTTTCATAATCATGATAAAAGAAACTAGAGGCAGGAAAGTGCTATGTTTGTAATGATATAAAGTGTATGCAGAGAAGTGGGATATATGTTCCAAATTATACTTTTGCAATGGAGTTAGCAACAGGACCACAGCAGGATGCTGTTTGCTCTGCCTCTGCCCCTCTCTACCCCAGCTTCTAGTCTGCTAAGAAACTTGCAAACTTCTTAGCCAGCACGAAAATGCCCATAGTCCCCACCTATTCATTTTCCCAAAACAGGTATTTTTCTTCTAGTTTTCCATTCTAGTGTGCTGTGTGGCCTATATCTTGCTGCTCCAGGAACTGCCATGGTCATCCTGGCACCTTGGGTTGGGGTACACAGGGTCTCTTGATCAGAGTCACAGGACTACCCTCTGCATGGGGCAGAGCTTGCTTGGGGATTTCCTGGTGGCCTTCTAAGACTGGGGCATGGTCCTCTTGCATGTTCTAACTTGGCACTGCTCCCATATGTTTTTAAGGTCAGGGGAACTACCTCCTTCTATTATTACTGCTAATGTTACACTAATTTAACACTGTAAAATCTGTAGACTGTAGTCTTGCAACAGTGTCACCA